>JAVQKC010095931.1:0-10648 GCA_036025475.1 Philypnodon macrostomus | reverse complement strand
AGCAGTCTAAGCAGGGAACTCCCGCCTTCGACCACCGCCCGATCCACATTGCACCAGCCCTTTATGGTACCTCCCGCGGGTGGTGGGTCCACAGGAGGGCCTGACAGCGTGTGCACGGGCGGGGACTCGAACCACCGACCCTACGGTTGAAGGGCGAACGTCTACCCACTGCACCACCGTCGCGGCCACTTAAGGCCCAGATCCTAATATAGGCCTCATCCACGTGCAACATCTGACAGGAATAAGTGGAAGGATGACGAAATAATAAGCAAGGAAAACAGAAACTTACATTTGAACTTGTTGAATTTATGTGCCAAGCCACATTTCTGGTCTATTTTCAGCAGAGGTAGATGACAGAATGTATTAGCTGTGGATATGAAACAGAGAGAGCTGCTGTCCGTCTGGTGCTGCCACGTCTGCTTCTGCCAAACACATGTGCCCTTACAACTGAGCATCTTCCTCAACCGCACCATAATCTCAACACATGGAGATGATAACGGCCTAAAGGGAACTCTATGGGATTATAAAACTACTTTGGAGAGTAATTAAACTTTTATAGGACCTTTGATAGAGGTGATAATGGCAGTATTGCAGTAAATATGTCATGAGTGGAGTCTGCATCTCCTCCCCGTGTTACTGGGGGTTCTCTGCTGGTACCCTGGCAACTTCCACCCGCCCCAAAGACATGCATGCGTTAGGACTTTGAGACATCTCAGTGAATGTGACAGTGAATGGTTGTCTGTCAGTGTATATCTCAGTCAATTTTACAACTCACTGCCCATTGTCTCCCTGTGTTTCTGAGGCAGCCTCCAGTCGCAAACCATAAGTGTCTGATCTCCAGAGACAAGCTGATGACTGTAGACAATATACATAAAGGAGTAAATCAAGGACATACTGTATCCCTTCTTCTAAAACATATGGAAAGCACATTGGGCTATTTTAATGACATTTTTATGTACAGTTCAAAGCCCCTGTTACATAAAACCTTTTGAACTGTCCAATATTTGGATCTTTATTCATTCATTATATTCCTCAAACAACAACCGTGTGTGTTATAATGGCATTTCGTGTGTGAGAATATAAAATGAAGTTAACTGACAGAAGTAATTTGTGTCTAGATGTGTATCCCAGTCCCTGTTTGAACTTTGGACATGCTCTCATGTGAAAAACGTAAAGGGCACAGTGGTCAAACATGAACAAATGTATGAAGAAATGAAATCCTTTACTATACCTTGTAGCACAACTGAAGTGCCCCAGATTTGTTGAGGCAAAGAGGTCAAGGGAGCAAGGAATATTTAATAATATTTATGAAAATAATATTCAATTAGTGTAGTCCCTGGCTTTGAAACATAATGGAAATCAGGACTACGTAGTTGGAGAAAAGACAAATGTGATGATACCTTGTCTGTCACACCAAGCCAGAAAAACAATCTTATTTCTCCTTCAACCAAGTACTGCTCTTGATCTGAAATACAATGCACACCTACAAATATGTCCATATGTAGACATTACTTTACGATTGAGGTCGATCACCTTTATGTCTGTATGTCCATGCGTAGTTCTATTGAGTAGCCTCTTTCTCCAAACCCCACCTCCTCCTCTAGGGTGACTCATACAAGGTGTATTTTACAAAAGGCATCCCACAGTAATGAAATTCAAACCAGGCATTGTGGTTGACCTGTGGGTTACCAGGATGACGGAAGGCCCTGATAAAAGCCATCTTCTTGCACTTGCGGGAGGATTATGGAAATGCAGCCAGATGTTGTCAATGGTTTGATGAGGTCCAAAGAGGCTCACATATAAGGCAGAACATGCACTCTGACAGCACTATGTTCAATACAATCAGAGCTATTCACCCAGGCTATAGCTGAAGGAGGTGGAAGGAAGTGGTTTCTACGACTGTGAATTGAAATTGTGATTGAAGCTAAGGCATGTTATGGGCATGGCAGTGTACTATTGAAACAGTTCATCAGCTGAATGTATTTTGTCCATAAAAGATTTTCTCTAATGGAAATCAATCCTGTTCTGAGAAGATGAGAAGACAAAGAACACATTCTATTAAGGGAATGCAGTGCTTCAACACGACTGTTTTGATAGACTTAAAAAATATGATGCTGATATTTTTTTCTCTAAGGTTTTTTTATATTTATTCCCACCAAAAAGCTTTGAAAATCCTGTAAACCGAGGCTCTGTCCTTCTCGGGAGCTGACAATACTAATGTTGCCATATAGACAGGACCTAGCCTATACTCCAGGGAGTAAACTAACATTAGTATTTTTGACACAAAAGATTGAAACAGTTTTGAACTCTACCTTCCCTGTGGTCATCCTCATCAGTCTTGCTTGCTTTGTAGTAGGTTATTCCTCTGACCACGCCGGGCTGATGACCCACCACCTTTGTTTTAGCCGTAGGGTCTGGCTTTAGTGGTTTGGCTGGTTTGACCACCTCTTTCTTGGGCTTCAGGACCTTGTCTTTGGCCGGTTTAGGAGGAGGCTTGGATGCTGGATCCTTTTTGTTTGTTAGTTTTACCGCGTCTTTGGATTTCTCATCATTCGTCTCCTGTCATAAAATGAACATGGCATATATAAACAATCTTCCAAATTCAGCATCTGGCCATTGTCCAGGGTAATGGTGAATCCTGCCTAAGGCCCAATGTAGCTGGGAAAGGTTCCACAATTTATGACCTCTAATGCCATTTTGATAATCGAAACTTGGTGAACAATTTCAGATTATATTTGTCTAAATCAACCTGTGATATTTCCATATTTGGTCTGCATTTATAAAAGATCAGTTTAAAATGACTTGGAGAAAGGAGAACAATCTCATGTAAGGTCAAAGACAAAAAATTGATGATTTTGCAGATTATGGATTCAGAGAATTAATTTGATTGGAAGCTGAATATAATTTTCAATTTAGCTTAAATGTATAAATAGTCCACCATTACCACCCATTCATCAAAAACTTGACTAATTAATCTATAATTTATTTGAGATACTGCCACATGAATGCAGTCATATGCATGGATTAAATGTTATATTGTCTTTTACCTGTGCCTTGTTTTCTGATTGGTCCTTCTGCAGCAACTGTAGACTGAGGCCTGACAGCTCCTTCTTGATGCTCATCATGATGTTGGAGTAATTCTCATATCTTTTAAACTGGTTTGTGAGGCTCATCATGCTGTCCCGAACAAACTCATTATCACGGGTTAAGTTGATCTTGATTGTCTAAAAAAAAAACACACACACACACAAATTATACCCAACATTTATCCAACAAAATTTAGCAAAAGTTGAAACAATATTTCTATGTAAATATAAAATAGTGTAAAAATGAAAAAAATAAAATAAAATAAATAAAACTAGACTAAACAATATATTATAATCTCTATAGAAATAAAATAAATAAAGCTGATAGTAGCAACAAATCTCAAAAAGGCAAGGCAACTTTTTCTCGTCCCAACTTTTTTGAGACTTGCTATAAAAGATTAGTTTTTCAGTTATCTTAATTAAAGAACTGATTTTAATGAGCTTTGTGAACCACTGCCTTCTGTTGTATTTCCCATTTACACAATTGCTCCAGCCTTTTGTGAATAGGGTTTGTAAATAAAACAAAAACCTAAATTGTTCTGTCCTTACCTCTTCTAGCGTATTCATCTGGGAGACCACTTTGTTGATGTATGAGTGGACTTTCATCAGATCCATGCTGTACAGAGTACCCTCCAGAAGGTCCACCATAGACTGGAGCTGCTCATTAGGGACAATGGAAAAAGGAGGGGAAATCACCAATCAATCACTAATCCCCAAACATCCCCGACATCTTTATACACCTCTGTTAGCCTCAGCAGGAAACACCATTAGCCTAAGTGCACTCCAACTGCATTTGCTTCTATTGACTTCAACCCAACGGACCAAGACACTCAAAGAAAGCGGGTCAATGGGAGTCTGTCTTATCTATTTGGGAGACCATGGTTTGCACTGTAAATAAATGCACTGTTAGGTCGGCCTATACGAACAACATCTGGAATTAGCTTGGGTCCCACATGGTGCATATTGTGTGTTGCTCCTGTGTGAAAAATGAGAGCGTAGCGCTTGCATGTGAAGATGCTGCTGACGTGTCCTGAGAAAGATGGTGGACAGATGAATGCGGTTTTAAAACTAGGATCATCTACATTTACATTGCTATTAAATGAATCCATGGACTTCTAGAACAAAAAGGTAGGATTTAGGGATCTGTAAAAGCTCATGGTAATCTTATGTACATATGTGCAATTAAAGTGTAGTGCAAATGGCTTGAAGACATTCTGTTTGGTAAACAGCTTTCAAGAATATGTGCTTCATTTAGTTTATTTCGATCAGTTTACCAAATGCAAAGTCACTATTTATGTAGAAGAAACATCTAAATCCAGTCTCACTTTCAAAAGTCCAAATAGATATATTCTTAGAGGACAGTTCCACCATTTCATTAGTGGTTGTAGGCTGCTCACATCTTTCTCTCTCTTTGTGCTAATGCCAGATAGTTGGCATTGGGATCAGGTTAAGATAACTCAAAGCCAAGGAAATGAAGCTTATGTCACAGGGGTAAGATACTGTAAAGGTCCTTGATCCAGACGGTGATCTTGAACCATATCAAGATTTCACAGTGTCTTATTTACATTTTGTGACCCAATTTGGACAGTTGTGTATCTCTTCAAAGTTCATTCATAGCTGAGCTGAAAAGGCAAGACTGATACAAGTAGATTTAAATCATTTGTCGAACTATCAGTGACCTGCACAGTACACCACTATACATTATCATTATACTTGTCATATACCTTTCACTATGATATATGTTTGCATGTAAGTTACTCATTATTAACCAATATATAATAATAATTTATACTATGTAGGCTATATGTAATCATTATTAAGACCATATGTTTTTAATAAGGAAACTCTACCATTCTTTTCTCATTTTTCCCCAGTGTATGTTTTATATAAATGCAATATTGTCTCTTAAAACATCCCTGACGCTGCATTTTATACTAGCCTGTACCTAGATGCTCAAGTTATTAATTTCTACAAGACAGGCTCCTCTTCTTTCCAATGCATCCTGCCATCAGCTACAGTTGCAGAAAACCTAGCAGTAAAACTAATGGACCAATGAATTATGATATTGCCCATAAAAAACAATAATAGTTCTTTGAAGCTACTGAAGTTGGCAGACCGAGTTTATTGGGCTGACCATTAAAGTAAAAGAGAAAGCATCAGTGGAGGGTCTAGCTTGTGAAAGGCTTACTGAAATAGTAGAAAGGTAATAATGCTGACATGCTGATCCTATAAATGAACCTTTGGCTTTGGCAGGATGTTTGTCAATTTTAAGACAGTCTTTTACTGAGATCTGAAATTCTGCAACCCAGGCCACCTCCAATACTATGTTCAGGATGTATTCAGCTTGAATGTTGCCTATTCACTCTTTGTATTTATATATTGAATCGAGAAAATTCATCTTTGCGCAACAGGGCAAAGTATCTGTGACTGGACACTGGCGTGAGTGTGACTAGGCAACGGGAAAAACCTTGAGCAAATGCACGTTTAGAAAAACTATATACAGTCAAGAGCCACTTTATTAGGTAGACCCTGTACATAATAAGCAAACATACAACTTCCAAAGTAATCCCCTTTCTTCTTCATTCTGATGCTTGGTTTAAACTTTACCAGCTTGGAACATTTGTGCATGGCAAAATTCATTGGCTTTATGCAATTCATTTAAACTCACAAGCAAAGAACAACATCTAAGTTAAAGGCTGGCCAGGCTGGAATAAGATCATACAGGTGCAGTGGGTAAGTGTTCAGGATTCGAATCCCCGCCCAAATGTATACTGTCATTTGGCAAGACACTTTTGCCAATTGCCTATTGGTGGTGGTTGGAGAGGCTGTTGGCACACAGTGGCAGCCACGTCTCTGTCAGTGTGCCCCAGGGCAGCTGTGGCTACAGAAGTAGTAGACCACCAGAGTATGGAGTGAATGAATAAGGGACTTAATTGTAAAACTCTTTGGGTATAATGAAAGGCACTATATAAGTGTAAGTAAAGGAAGCTACTGTATAGAGTTCGTTCTCCATGACCTTTCATTATACACAATAGTATTTTTGGAATATTAAGCTGCCTGCGTATTGAATGGGGCTGAGATTGCCTAGTTTAATTGATAGTTCTTATCATTATTATTATTACATATAGTTCAATAATGTAACCAACTATAATTGCTCACCTTGAGTAGCTCCGGAGCCTGTTTCTTCAGCTTCTCCATCTTCCACTCGTTCTCACAGGGGTTCAGAGAGGACGGGGGAGCGGTGCATGAACATTTACAGTCCGACCCTGAGCTGACAGTCTCCACAGTGTAGTAGTCCTCCACCCTGACGCTCCCACTGCGGAGCCTAAGACACGCGTCCCGACTCAGCGGTCTCATAATGCACTTACACCTGCAGTCTGAGCCCTCCGAAGTCATCCGCACGGGCTCCGTCTCACCAAAGATCTGGAGAAGAGGGAAAATATTTGGCATGTGTTTAAACTTTGTAGGGATTGTTTGAATCCTTTACATTAAAATGGATTGTAAAGAGCAAAACTGAATAAGCAGAATATATAATATGGTAATAGTATAGCTATAAACAGGTAATGATATAGTTATTTCTGTTAATGACCATATACTTATCTATATCTATGTAATTCTGAAACCAGAGTAACTGGAGAAAACCCACCCAGACACTGGGAGAAACATGCAAACTTCACACAGAAAGGCCCTCGTGCCCGGTCTGGGACTCAAACCTGGGACCTTTTTGCTGCGAGGTGACAGTGCTAACCACTGCCTTAAAATTTGAGCCCAAAAATATATAGAAAGAAAGTAGTCAATCTAATGTGCATTGTATTCAGCAATATTGTTGTTTCTTCCTGGATGTTGCACACAGAAACTCTTATTCCATTGCTCAACCCCGCTGGGCCTCTATAATAACAATATATATTTTTGATATTCAAACAAAAACAAAGCAAAGGAAGGAAAGTGATCTTGAGGCATAACCGTATGCTTCCTGTCTTTAAGCATGTCTCTTAAAAGTAGTGCATTAGTAGAGCTGGCCTTTCGCTCCAGTGTGGGACGACTGGGCTTAGGTACAGCTCACAAACAGGAAGAGGTGCATGGCAGACTATCCGCTCACTTCCTGCACACAGACGTACACTGGCAAAAGCTCAACCACAGCAACGTTCACACAATAATTTTTTTCCAGATTTACAGCCTGAATGATGAAATGTTCAAGAGCTGGATGTGTGTTGGTCCGATGTGGAGATTCTTTAGAGATTTACCTGTTAAGTAAGATTTATGTAAGGTTTAAACTGCAAGGCCTGACTTTATCTATAATATTGCACGTGGAAGCTATGAAACATGAGATTATAAAAATGATTCTGTAGTGGACAGTTCACCAGGCTTGAAAAGTAACTTAATCATACTAGATAGTAGCTTATTGGGGGGTCTTAAAATGTGCATTGTGTAACATCTCACAACTGACAGTGGAATTACTGGAAACACATAATAAATAACTTTTAGGAAGCAGTTTTATGTAAAGAATCCAGTCAAAATATGGTCACAAGCCAGTATATAAGTGGGTATAAGAGAGTAGGGTGCCAAATCATTATGCACACACCTAAGATGATATACTTTAGCGACCCCAGAAAAACAAACACACAGATGTCATAAATGTAGGACTCTTTTACTAACAAGCACAACTGAGAGTCAAGATGTAGTCATAATAGATTGACTATTGGTGCCACACGCCCAGAAATACGTGACTCTTACCATCCAATGATCATTGTGAGTCTGTTTTAAAACTGTTCATGCTCTTTTCTTCTTTTGAAGTCACACCAGTTTGTGACAGTAGTGTAAATGGCACACATGTTAGCGTTTATTTAAAAAGGAATACTTTTTTCATCACATTCTTTATTAATCAGACCCAGTCTCAAAATCCAGAAAGAGCATGTGTGACAAAGACATAATTGTAGCTTGAGACCACACAATGTTTTGACCATTGCCAATACATATGGATCAAGAAAAGACCAAAGACCATGAAACAATTAATGCAACAGAGAGAGTACAAAATTAATTTATAACTTAAAAAAAAATATCTGAACTCGGTACATCTGTGGTGGTTCGAGCAACGTTGAAAGGAACAACTGCTTCTGAAAACACAATTACAACCAATAAGAGACATCAAGCTAGCTGTCATTAAAAAATAAAAATGCTATGCTTGGTAGCATCCGTCTTACGTGAATGGGAGAGGGCCCAGAGTGAAAGTGAATTAGTGTGGCCAAGTAACCATTTCTAAAGATCTCGCTAGTCTCAGCATAATTCCTTAAGTCCGTTCATACCTTGGAAAAAAAGCAGATCTGCTATTGCTAACCTCTACAAGGCTACAATCGGGGAGTATCGTAGGGCTAAGCAAAAAAGGTCAAGTCAAGCCAACAAGTTCCCAGAGTGAGTCACCCTACTACGGGTAAATACAAAGAAGATATGCTCCATTGATTTCAGCTCACATTTCCTTGACTTTTGAGTGATTTATGAGCTTAGCGACCTTATCTTATTGGAACACCCACTCGAATTCAAAAGATGTTTCTTCTGTTGTTGATGGATGAATCGATAATAATTTGTCAGTTTTCTACCACCCAAGTTCTCCAAATCCAAAAGACAATGGTTTCTTTATTGAATTTGCTGTTGTAGTTCATCATCTGAGTGACAACTGTCTGGCAGCTGTGGCTAGATCAGGTTTTAGACAATGAAGCGTTAGCATTAGCATTAGCGCCATGGGATGGGAGTTGGAAGTGTCTCTCTGGCTTTTAATATTTGCAGCTGTCTCATGTTTTGTGTAAAGGAGGTCTCACCGAGGCCAGAAGCCAGTGCATTGTTGCCAGTTGGTGGTTCTCAGTATGCAGACTAAACAAAAGTAGAAGCATAATTATTCTGGTCCAGGCTCACAATTACAAGACATAAAGCACATTTGTGTGTAGCTTTTGAGTAGATGAAGCTAAAATTGGCTAAAATTTCACATAACCTACATGACAGAGACATTTGATCAAATTAAATTTACCATGTCTAATAAGAGACGCCAGTGTCTGGAAGTGACATTGGTTCAATACACGTTTATTCATCGGACCAATTGGTTTTACGGACACCTTAAGCTTGCCTTTATAAATCTAATGATCCTGGTATTATACAATTTTTTACATTGCACAAAGTGGTTGTATTTATGCTGCATTTAATTTATCATCAGAGGTCCGAAATTTCAGCCTCCGTGTGTGATTTTTTAAATAGAACTTGCGCACAATTAGCATTCCTTATCGGAACTTGGATAGCTTCACTCATACCCAAGATGGTGTGTTGCTGCTAACCATGCTAACGCCAGAGCTGTTAGCACTTAGCACTAGCATGAGCCGAGGATATGAGTATTGGCAATAGCGATATCAGCATTAGCGCTAGTAGGAATTTGAACTAGAATGCTGCAACATAGGCGTGACGTTAGACTTGAGTAGATTTCTTCAACTTTCTGAGTAAGCCAAACGCAGAATTTGGCACTTGTGTACGTCCATGGACACCCACAGTGCTTTACAGTTCCAGCACTGTGAAGCCCTATGAACTAGGAGTGTCGAATTAGTCTATTCACATATCAAGTACCAACTCAATAAAATGTCCTTAAACTGATGGAGCAAATTCAGAACAAAAAGCAATGCCAAAAGCTTGGGTCTAGAAGAGGATTAGGAGGGTTTAAGATCAACTACAGTGTGTGAGTATGTCTGGAAAAGCTAATGAGCTACAGACAGTTAAGTATACCCTATATGATAAACATGAGGCTGCTTCAGTTTGCATACTTTATAAGGCTCAATAAACAATGACATAGGGTCTCTGCAGGTGTATGGATGCTAACATTCAGACGTTTTATTACAAAAGGCATGAATGCATATGCGAACAATATCCTATTTGACAGCAGGCTTAGTGAAGGTGAGGATGGAGGGGGGGGGGGCTCATTAGTAGAGGAATGCAGACATCTCTTCAGACGCTCGGAGCACCAAGGGGAGGCCAGGGGTCCCACAGTGGGCAGGAGTCCCGGGCCAGGCCATGTCAAACTTATAGAGGGGTGAGTTGACAAATGCTACCACCACATGAAAACACAGTGGATTAGCAGATTAGACATCTTTAGGAGTATGGCCCCACTGAGCCCCATTGTATGGCATTGACTTAAGCAGCTTTACATCACAGAAGTCAAATGAATTCCTGTCAAATTGGCTTTTGTTTGAGGAAAAGTAATGTTTTTTTAGGACCCCCATAGTTCAGAGACACAAGAATATCCATTTAATGATGCTGGGGCCAAGAGGAAGACCAAAGAGAAGATATAAGGTCGGAGTGAAAAAGTACATGAAGTTAGTTTTTGTGATGCAGAGGATAGGGTTAGAGCGGAGGCAGAAGATTCACTGTGGCAATCTCTGGTAGGGAACATGTTAATGGATAAAAGTTGATTTTGCTCAATGAACATTTTTTTATCTGATCCAGTTTCTGTGCACCACCATTCAAGAAAATATGACTTGAGTATATATATATATATATATATATATATATATATATATATATATATATTT
>JAVQKC010095928.1:0-14781 GCA_036025475.1 Philypnodon macrostomus | reverse complement strand
ATTCATTCCTTTAGTAATTCATCCGCATAATGATTACTCCTTCTGCAATAATGGTAGCTATATAAGACAATCCCTGCCTCCACGTTGTGTATAAAAACATTATGAGGAAATGATCACAGGCTGACCTCTGCAGGTCACATGTGGCATTACACTTCAATAAAAAATAAATTAAAAAAACTCAGAGGGAGGCTACATAAAGTGTCAAGAAATTCAACTGACCACCTTATAATGTATACACAAAATACTAAATACTACCATCCCATAAGACACTTTTTGTCCATACTAGTGACTAGGAGACTGAAACTGTCCTATGATGAGATGTAAAATGCAGTATATTTTTACGTAATGAATGCTTTGTAGGATTAATGTTGTTCATATCAATGTTGAGATTTAATTAAATCTATAGGCATAAATGAATGTGAATTAGAATGTCTCTTCAATGTATGCTGCAAATTGAAACCTACATCAGCATCACCTGGGTTGCTTTTGCTACTGTGGGCCTTCAACAATTCCTCCTTTATACAATACCATTGACCAACATCACTATAGCTAATGGGTCAAATCACATTTTGCAGTTATTAGACACTAAAGAAAAGTTGGATGACAAGAAGTAAATCTGCCAGTGCCAGAAGCTGAACTCTTAACATCTGCTGCCTTATATACCCACACAAACGTCATATGACAAACATGTATGTGCGTGTACATGTAACCTCCTATCTCCTGTACATCAAGGAAACTTCCTCATTGTCCTTAAAAAAGCCCTTTACTTTGTTGTATCTTTTGTTTGTTGCAGAAATAGCAGCAAGTAAATGTGCCCCACAGCTGCAGCCTCAGATGGAGGTGAGATAAAGAGACTAGAACTGAAACAGGTTTTTGTATGAAGCCTTTTCATCGTGGGGACAGGGGGCCACGGTGATACAATCCCATAGAGGCGCCGTACAAAAACCTCCCGAGCGTATAAGCAAGGCTGTGCTGGCTACAAGTTGGAAGCAGTTTGATTTACATGTCCCAAATCGACAATGGGCTGTCAATGCGGCAATGAAGCTTGAGTTGAGATGTTTTTAAGATACTTTTTAGCATTTTGTAAATTTTAAGGATTGCTGTTTTTAAGATGAGCTGTGCAACATGAAGATACCTTCTGTGTTTGGTAAGGTAAAGTAAACTTCTGGGCAAAGTTAGTCAATTTGTTAACTGCATTTGATCCATTTTACCAAAGGCATTGGGGTCTCTTGTCAGACTAAGTGGGCAATTGCACTGCCCAGGAACCATCCTCCAGATCTTAAACTAGGCTCTTGGGCAAGAAAACCTTGCTGAAGCCTCTGGTGCATGCTTTAGGATTATGAGGAAACCTGGAAGAAATCTGACACAGAAAGATCATTCAAACTCCTCATTCCATAAGGCATTGTCAAGTCTGGGAATCTAACCCAGGACCTTCTTGTTATAAGGCAACACAACCTATAGGACAAAGCGTATCCTCTGGACTATCTGGACAAATATAAACTTAAACTGAATTTAGTCAAGATATGCCTGGATTATCCCATATTACTGGATTTGTCAAACTGTTGAAATATAGTGGACTTTTTGTTGGAATGAAGAGCATTGTGACTCTGGAACCAATCAAGCCTTCTTTGGAGCAGGGACCAAAGTCACAGTTTTGGGTAAGTCCGAGTCCACATCCCAGTCTAAACCTAGTCTAAACCAGGTCAAAACTAATGTAAAGCTAGTCTAGTTCATGTATTTGCTCCCAGATGAGGTAAATGTTTGAAACCTTTAGTATTGAGCTGTAGAGATACCACTGTGACCTACACTGAGCCTGCTTACTTTGGCCCTGGGACAAAACTCACTGTTTTAGGTAAATATTATGGTTTAAGACTGTTTTAATCATATATAAAAAAAAGTATGGTAGACATGTATAGATATCTTGTATATAAAAATGACAATGGTTTGTAATGTGATGGAGTTTAATGCTCTGTCATGTACTACTGTGACAATCTAAATGAAGCCTATTTTGGAAAAGGTACCAGACTGACAGTTGTCGGTAAGTGAATCAAGTTATAGTTGTAATTGAAATATTTTGATAGAAAAACGAGCATTTGTGGTTGGGGTTAATGTGGGGACATTTTTACACCAAGCTTAAGCGCTGTGCCAACTATGAAGCATATTTCGGCCAAGGAACTAAACTGACTGTACTGGGTGAGTAAGAATATGACACTTGAAAATGTATTGAGTAATAGGTTATACTGGCTGGTACGATGGTAAAGCTTACTTGATTGTCCGTAGAAGAAGCTGTATGTTTAGAGTTTTTGGCACTGATCATTTGCACTGTGCTAGTACTGGTTATGAGCCTATCTTTGGTGGAGGAACCAAGTTAACTGTTCTGGGTAAGTCCAAAAAGTTAATATTTCAGCTCTCTAAAGCCACTGAGTAAAGAGTTGGGTTGTTCTTGAAAAAGTACTATGCAATTCTTAAAATGGTGAGAATAGGGAACATATAAAGTATTACCAAGTGAAGAAGTCTGATTTTAGCACTTATCGTGTTCACTGTGACTCTGGATATGGCAATGAAGCTTTCTTTGGTGGAGGAACTAAGCTGACTGTTTTAGGTAAATTTATATGATTTTTTATTTGTGTGTTAAAATGAGATAATCCTCAAAAAAGCACAAAATGAACAGACTACAGACTAAGTTAAGAAGTCTGATTTTAGCAGTGAACCCATGCACTGTGACTCTGGATCTGGCTATGAAGCTATCTTTGGTGAAGGAACTAAGCTGACTGTTTTAGGTAAGACATTAAAATGGCTACTTGTAAATGAAACCTTGGTGAATGTATTAGCTAAAATCATAAAGTGGTAAGTAAGAATATGGACCATACAGTATAAAGTCAAGAAGTGGTCTAGTCTGATTATAGCACTGAACAGTTGCACTGTGATTCTGGCGATGAAGCTTTCTTTGGTGGAGGAACCAAGTTGACTGTTTTAGGTGAGACCAAAATAACGATATAACTACTTTCCCAACATTGCAACATGATGTAAAGCCTCTGAGTAAATGTGAAGTTAGCAAAGGGAACCAATAAGTCTGGTATTATCACCAGACATTTGCACTGTGACACTGCCGGAGCTGAAGCTTTCTTTGGTGGAGGAACTAAATTGACTGTTTTAGGTAAGACCAAAATAATGATATAACTCCTTTCCCAACATTGCAACATGATATAAAGCCTCTGAGGAAATGTAAAGTTAGCAAAGGGAACCAAGAAGTCTGGTATTATCACCAGACATTTGCACTGTGACAATCTTGGAGCTGAAGCTTTCTTTGGTGGAGGAACTAAATTGACTGTTTTAGGTAAGACGGGAAAAAAATACTTAAATGTTATTGCAAATCATAAAACAGTAATCAATGGTAAGCTAGTATAAGTAGTAGTAGTCTGATTTTAGCATTGAACATTTGCACTGTGACTCTGGAACTGGCTCAGAGGCTTACTTTGGTGGAGGAACAAAGTTGACCGTTTTAGGTAAGTCAAGATGCCAGCAACAAACCGTTGTATTAGCTCCAAAGACTCTGTGTAAGTAATCCTTGAAAATCTACTATAGAACTTATGTAATGGTAAGTATGTCTAGGGAACACTCCAAAATGTTATAGTACTGAACATTTGCACTGTGACTTTGGAACTGGCAATGAAGCTTTCTTTGGTGAAGGAACTAAGTTGACTGTTCTGGGTAAGACAAAATATAATCTAAAATAATTATGAATCACTTTTGTGTTAACTTGAAAGCCTCTCAGTAGGAATAAAGTAGTCTTCAAAATATGAAGTAAGTCAACATTAACAATGTATGGTAATCAAGTCAAAAAAGGCATCTATAGACTTATTTTAGCAGCAGACATGTTCACTGTGACTATGGATCTGGATCTGAAGCTTTCTTTGGTGGAGGAACCAAGTTAACTGTTCTAGGTAAGAAATGTAATACAGTACAATATATAGTTACCATTTTAATCAATATGTTCCTTCATGGACCTTATTTTTATATCAGTAAATAAGGACATGCACCATGAAAAGTAGGTAAGCAGGCTGCAGATGTTTTTGAGCATTGGACATTTGCACTGTGACTAGTGGCAGTTATGAAGCGTACTTTGGTGGAGGAACCAGGCTGACGGTTTTGGGTAAGAGTTCAAAATAATTACAATATATTTTCACCATCCTCTGTCTGTTGATTGGTTATTATCTTAAGTGCTATTGCTGTGCGTACGACCGTGAAGCCTACTTTGGTCAAGGAACTAAACTTACTGTTTTAGGTAAGTCAGAGTTATGTCAATGTTTGCTTTGAAAATAGGGACAGATCTGGTAAGGTATGTATTACATGAGGAAATCTTAAGTGTTGTAAGTCCTATTGTTGGGTTTGGGTAAAACACAGACAGACAGCTATTTAAGCACTGAACGTTCGCACTGTGACTGGTGGCACGTATGAAGCATTCTTTGGTGGAGGGACCAAGCTGACTGTTTTAGGTAAGAAATCCCCACATGTCTTAGTATAATTAGAAAATATACATTTTGCTGGAAAATTATAACTTTGAAATGAGTAGTTTTATCAACCGAGGTTCTCAACTCGTGGGGCAAAAGTGGGTCGTATAGAAGCTAGAAGTTTTAATATTTAGCTCTTTTTGAAGCCTCGTTTGTGTTTTTATTAGTTGAAAAAGTGGAGCTGGTTTATAAACACACGTGCCATAACATTTTCTAAATAAAATAATCAAAACGATCACAAATAATAAGATGGTGCTCCAAAGTAAATGTGTGTGTAGTGCAAAAATTCGCACACACATTCAAATTCCAAATAATTTAGAGATTTGAGATCCAATTTGAAAAGCCAGCCCATGTGCAGGTGCACGTGTGGTTAAGTGGTAAAAATATGAAGCAAAGATAGAAATAAGTGCTTGTTTTTGTAACAGTTAATCAGCTCTGTGCTCATACACGGAGGCATACTTTGGAGCTGGGACTAAACTCACTGTTTTAGGTAAGAATGAGATATATCTAGAAATTCAGACAATACTCTCAAATTTATTTTATCTGTCAATCTGCTGTTAAATTGATTCAGTGTTTTTAGCAGTTTGAAGTGAAGCCCACAAACCCACTCAACAGCATTTGGCCCTATGCCCAGATATAGAATTTAATATGGGTTAATATCATGTCTATGTATCACTGTGACCAACCAGTATGAAGCTTACTTTGGAGCGGGGACCAAACTAACTGTTTTAGGTAAGAACAATACATAAAGTAAAAAATAAAATGGTGATCATATCAAATGGAGGAACAGACCATGTGCATGTAAAAATCATGGTTAAAAAGCTAACAACTGGTATCATCTTCTTAGTAAGAGGATGCCTGGCTTCAGAGCTGGGACTAAAGTCATTGCTTGCATACAAAAGCTAATTGGGGTTAATAATTATATGTCTGTTCAAATGTTAAATGATTGACACTATGGGCTAAATGCTACAGTGTTTTAGAATAGGGAGTGTGGTTGATGAGGTTTTGGTAGTAGCCTTGTAGCAATGTGAATAACTTTGACCCGGCTTACTTTGGAGGTGGAACCAGGCTGACAGTTTTAGGTAAGAACTCAATAAAATTACATGAATCTGGGCTGCAGAACTGTTTGTACTATTGCCCTTATTGTCCCTGTAAAATATATAGAATTTCAAGTCTAATGCTTCCTTCAGAGAGCATAAAAAGGAGGAAAAATACCAGATTGGTGGCTTCAGTTTTGTATGTGAAAATAAATAGTAATGAACAGTTATAAAATAGAGGTATAGAGGGAAAACTATTGAGCCGTGAGGTTTTGACAGTAGGATTGTATCAATGTGAATAACTATGAACCGGCTTACTTTGGAGGAGGAACCAGGCTGACAGTTTTAGGTAAGAACTCAATGAAATTACATGAATCTGGGCTGCAGAACTGTTTGTACTATTGCCCTTATTGTCCCTGTAAAATATATAGAATTTCAAGTCTAATGCTTCCTTCAGAGAGCATTAAAAGGATGAAAAATACCAGATTGGTGGCTTCAGTTTTGTATGTGATAATAAATAGTAATGAACAGTTATAAAATAGAGGTAGAGAGGGAAAACTACTGAGCCGTGAGGTTTTGACAGTAGGATTGTATCAATGTGAATTACAATGAAGAGGCTTACTTTGGAGGAGGAACCAGGCTGACAGTTTTGGGTATGTCTTGGTAAAAATCACATCTTGTACTTACTTGGTTTAATGATTTTAATGGTATTTATGGAGTAACAACCTTATTTTAGAGCTTTCAATCGAAGGCTGAAAACTAGGACTCAAGTGGCTGTTTTGATTCATGTACTAGCCACAAATTCACAAAAAGTAGTTACATTTATGAAAATAATGTCTTCTGTAGTATAGATTAAATGCATAATGTTAAGTCATATTCACTTTTGAATATATTTTTATTGTAAAAACATGTATGTTGTTTGAAGTTATTAGTTTGAACAGTGCATAGAAATAGAGGTTTTGATAGTAACCTTGTATCAGTGTGAACAACAACAGAGCAGGCTTATTTTGGAGAAGGAACCAGACTGACTGTTTTAGGTGAGTATTTAAATCTCAAAGCAATTTTACTAGTGGGTAGTATCGTTTATGTTTTGTTGGGTAGTTCAAAATTGCCTGATGTTGTCCTTATTGTTGCTATAAAATAATAGTATCGCTTTCAGTCAAAGAGAACGTTGAATGATATTTGGGATGTGATAAAAAAATCTATAATTGGTGTTTGTGTGTCATTGCTAAGCCTGTTTTAATGGCTCACGTGGTAAAGTATATAATGTTTGCTGTATAGTTGAACTATTGGTATGTCAGGTTTTTACTGTAGCCTTCAGTCACTGTGAACCAATGCAGATCAGGCTTATTTTGGTGGAGGAACCAGGCTCACTGTTTTGGGTAAGTCCTGAATGTAAAACAAAATACAACCCTGTAAAAAATGTGAAAATATCTTTAGTTCCAAGTGTCTTATAAATGTTTTTTGGTGAGAAGAGAGAAATATTTACTTTGACTTGGAGGTGTTGTGCAAGGTTCAAAATATCATCATTCAATACAAATTGTATAGGGTTGCAAATGAAATGGTGGATGCCACTAGATGGTGATTCCCATCTGCAAAACATAACTTATTACAGTATTAAATGCATAGAGAGTGGCAAAATGCAACAAAAGATTAGACAAGGATAAGCGGGCAGGAAAATACTAAATATCTGTGAAATAACAGTGATACTTTCTTTTTGGTTCATGTGTTCATTGCAAAAGAGGTTTCAACATATTTCCTACCACATTCAACCCACTCCTATCTTTCCATTCATGACAATAAACCAAAAATATATTAGTTAAAATGTATACAATATTGACCAGCATGTTTAAATATGGCCTATAACAAACCACAGCCTATTTTGACTGTCCGCTGAGCCATGTTGACTGGTTATAAAAATTGTATGCGAAAAATGATCTTGTCAGATAATTGCAGCATTTAAAGTTGAGTTATTTTTAATTCTCCCACAGAAAACAACCATAATATCACCCCACCAACCGTGAAGTTATTTGAACCTTCCAAACTCGAATGTCGAAACAAGAATGACAATACCAAGAAGAAGACAATGGTTTGCCTGGTTGACCGCTTCTACCCTGACCATGTGACCGTAATCTGGCACATCAATGGAGAGGTCACTAAAGATGGTGTGGCCACGGACAGCGCCCCCCGGAGAAGTGGAAAGTACTACACCATGACCAGCAGGCTCAGAGTACCGGCCGAAACGTGGCACGACTCAACAAACGAGTTCAAATGCATTGTACAGTTCTACAATGGGAGAGAACCCATTAACAAAACTGATTCGATTTATGGTGTTGAAAGTAAGACATGCTGAAATAAAAAATGTCCGCCAGCAAGAAATAGGTATTACAATTGACTCTATTATGTTTTCTTTTCTTTAGGTGTTTCTAATGAGGCTGCCATGACAAGAGGTATGTCCATTCCATTGATTTCTGCATTGTCAGATGGTGGGTCAGGGCCAAAAAAGTGGGTTGTGGGTCTTTTTTTTAGCAAGTTGCAAAGACAATTTGGATAAGCCTGGTTTCAATGTTTTGATATATCATACAGGAAATTGATTACAGGTTAAAAAACATTTAAAATTTAAAAAATAAAATAAAGAAAAACTAGGAACCAAGAAAGTGGTGAGGAAAATGTATAATTCCCATCCCTTTGTAATTAAAATGTAGCTAAAGACTCCAGCAACCACCAGGAAGGGCATCTGATGTAAAAAAACAAAAGAAAAAAAACTATAACTTGCATAACATACAAAGATTGCTCACTTTTAAGATACTTCAGATAGCATATTATACATGTGTGACATTACCGTAAAGTCTAGGTAACCTATTTGTTGGGCACTTGGCTGGATTCTTGAATGATTTGACTAATTGATTTAAATGTATGTTGTGTCTACAGAGAAATACCTAAAGATCACTCAAAGTGCCAAACTGTCATATGTTGTGTTAATCGTCAAAGGAGCCGTCTACGGGCTGTTTGTGGTCTTTCTGACCTGGAAGATTCAGGTAACTTGACTATACACACAATTTAATGAACATTGTAAATCTCTGAAAACCTCTGAATCTTGACCCATTTTCTTACAGTGCGGAAAAGAAACCTGAGTTGAGCATCAATCAAGAAATATTTTAGCATTGTTTGAGTGTACGGACTGTATATTAAGACGTCACATGTTTGCTTCTTCTGGCTACTGTTCTTTGTTGAATTTGAGTGTAATATCACTTTTCTATACACACAATTCTATATCCTTGTAAATGTATTTTTGCTTGGCTTTTTAAATAAAGATTGCATTTATATTAGTAATTAAGTTTCAATGAAATTCATTTTTTAGAGCAATTAGGGGATTTTTTTAGGGTGGTTAGAAATGAACTTGATCAATATATAGATTATAAATGAAATATTATATAGATATATGTGAGTCCATTCAAGGTACATACAGGTGCAATGGGACTTAAATTAAGACACAGAATTGCCATCAACTTGTACAACAGGTACTCGTTGCAGACAGCCTCACAGTACATGGAATTACAAACGAAATAGGTATAGACATATTCTCACAAAACTAGTCAAACACAACAATTCCCATAAAAGCTATTGTCTATCTTTCAAAAAAGGAGCAGCTATTGTTCATGATGTAAACTGGAAAAATGAGATTGAAAGGTTTATGCAGGACTGGATCTTTTTTGACTCAAAGGCCACATGGGGTTTAAAAATGTTCCCAGAGGGCCGGCTGATATTGTATTCTTTATTAACTGCAACCATTTCTTGATAAATGAGACATACAGCCTTCGATCGGACCTCAGTGAAAGAATATGTTGATGTGGAGTTAACTGGTTACTGCAGGTTATAACAACGTGAGTGATGAACTGGCAATATTTTATCATTTAAAAAATATGGGAAAATGCTTGGCCCACCCCTGCTTTAGACTTTTACAAAAAAAATAGATATTGTATAGGAACAGCTTCTATCAATATATGTTCAGCATAATACATACAATAAATAAATCACTTTGTAAGATGGTCTAACTTTATAGGGCTATTGTAAATGCAATTGCTTGGGTTCTTCAGTTTCTTTAAATACAGTATATTGAAATAGAGATTAATTACCACCATTTGAGAAGTAGTTATGCATTCATATATTTACACCTTAATGACTATAATAAATTAGATAAGATACATTGTGATAAGACTGATTTTTCATCAGACATCAGAGCTATCAACTACACTGAAGCAACCTCGAAACACGGGTGACTGCAGATGACAGGATGTGAGTTTGTGGTGAGGTGAAACAAGGTTAAGCCAGTTGTTTTTGATGAGAAGCGTTTTGTGAAACTCAGATGAGACAGGAAGTGGTGAGAGCAGCTGCAAGGTCCCCTGCACCTGCTGCACCCACACATCATCTACAGACTGATATAAACCTCTGTAGCTCTGCAAAAGTGGAAAATATGACGTTCATGTGGCAACTGAATAGAGACAGTAGCAGTATTTGGTGCAAAAGTTACAACCATGAGCTAAACTTCTCACAGATGTAACCCAAAAGAAGTTCTCAGTAATATAAAATACATGAAATATCTTAAAACATTTGCTGTATGATAACTGTGTTCAATATTGTGATGTCAATATTTTTTTTAATTTCCAGGCAGCAATACAGAGTTACAGAAGCGAAGCAGGAATAATGTAGATCCATTTGCAGAATATATACAAACAGAGAACAGTTGGGGAGAGACTTAACTATATTGTGATGAAAGGAGAGAGGATCATTAACACAGGACCTCGACAAAGTCTGGACGTAAAGGCTTTACATATCTGTCCCCTTTAACCCACAGACTAACATATTTTTCTTAAGATGAATGGAAAAAGTAATTGCTTCCATTATATATATCTCATTTACAATCTCTATTCATTCTGAGACTGTGGGAGGTTCGAAAAGCAGCCAAAGGCAGATCAAAATGGCAAATAAATACTTACCTGCAGATCTAGGCAGGAAATCACAATTCCCCCCAAAATAAAGAAAAATAATGTGAGGGCACTTTATTGAGGAGTATGGTAGTTTGTGAATCTCTGCCCAAAATCTTTACAGTTAAAATAAATTTAGGACTAAATTAGAGAAATGTGTCTAAAATGTGAAAATATTTATTTATTTAGTTTGAACCCATTTTCATTCAAGGCTCTAATAAAAAGAAAACAGTTGGAATAATACATTATATAATAGGCCCAATAGTTCATATTTGAGAACACAAGAACACAATGCATTGATGCCAAACATTTTACAATTTTGTTTATGAATTTTAGTTTGTACTATATATCTCATTTAAATAAATCTGCATTGATACGTTATTCTACTACTGTTTTCTACAAAGACTCTGGCAGTACATGTCAGAGGTTGACCTCTGACCACCATTGGCCACCACCGGCCACCCAGAAGAGTGTTATTTAAAAGTTACTAGCCATTTATGAGTTTTACTAACCACAATTTAAATGTTGAAATGTTGTTTCATGTGCAGTGCATTATAAGAGAACTAACTACTATAATTACATTTTTACAATTCACTTCACAACAGCCACAAAAATGTACTATTGATTTATCATTAGCCAAAATAATATAATGTAGAAAAGTTTATGCTTTTTTATGCTATTCTTTTCTCCACTGAAGATCTACTATAGAGTTTAGGGACATTTATATGCATTGCATAATGTGTTAGTAGCCAACATTCAAATCTAGCAGCATGTGGCTCGTTGGCTAGTGTTAAAGGGTTGTGTTCAGTATTGTCACAAATGAAAATACATTCATTGTCTCATAAAATCCAACATTGCAGGAAGAGCTGAATAAGGCATGTGTTGTTAATTACCTATAACAGTTTCCAGTAGCTGCTCTCTGTCAGAGTTGGCCCTGATTCAAAAGCTGATATACAAATAATAGATGAGGTCATCCATTACAAATTAATATGGGTCACTGAGTATCAAAGGTAACATTATCAGATCTACAGCAGCACCCCCTATGGGACTGATATGATGTCACATTATTAAGAGGATTATTGGTAAAAGGTTATTGGCCCCTGGTGTGTGCCATAGGAGGACACAGAGGTCTGCTGTTGTCACAGTTAACTGGCTGTATGGTAATTGTAGTCTACAGCTCCTTATTTCACAGTTTGACCACAGTATTTAAATGAGACAGCTTAACATAAGAATACTAGCATTATTAGGATCATAAAGAAGAAACTCAGCCAGTGATGAAGGTAACTGCCGCACACCAGATCAAATTAATCCTTTTGGATTAAGAACCACAACCATTTAAATTATTTTGATTTGTCCCCTACAGCATCAGAATTAAAGTCCAAATAAATATGTTTTGTGTTTGCATTTTCTCAAAACTAAGCTCTTACCAGTATTTACATATACCATGTGTTTAAACCAGCTGTACTGAGCGTTTACTACACAGAATTGCTACCTTCTAGTTCTGAGTTCTGACCTCTAGTGGACATTTATGGAAATGCACATTTATAAAAAGGGGAAATAATGATTTTACAACAACGTCAATTGAAGATCAACAAATTACTATTTTTGTATGCATTTTATAATAGACAAAAAGTAACAGTTAATATTTTTGCATGTATCAAATACCAATACTGTAACTGTATGCCATTTGAACACTGAGTTTATAGCTTGTCTGTTTCCCTTTTCTGGCGCCACCTGGTGGACATTTTGTGGCATCAGAGTTTGCAAACATTAAAAAAAAACTTGCTAATGAAAGAGTTTGAGTCCAGGGTGGGAAGAAGCCAGAGCAAATCACCTGCCTCCATCCAAACCAATCATCTGCATCCTCTTCTCTCACACCCACTACATCATAATTGTCCTCATAGGTCTTCCTCTAGTCCTCCTGCCTGTCTGCTCAAATTTTCAGTTTTCTTCTTTTTCTACTTATACATGGGCTATCTTTTTTTTTTGTCTCCCCTGCAATTCCCTCTGCATCCACCAGGCGTCACCGTACACCCTGTTCCCAGCACATCTGTGTGTGGTCTGCCTGCAGCCTCACTCCTCTTGTAAAAACACTAAATTATCCATTGTGTGTCTTTGTCTTAGTGTGAGTTAGGGGACAGGAAAGTGAGCCATAATGTCCTTTAATGTGTCCATCAGTTGTTTGTGCTTTCTCCAGAGAGACGGACGCTTTGATCAGGACTGGAACAACTCAACACACAATAACCTCCAGCAAAGGAGGAGAGACACTATACTTCACAGAGACACTTCAAATACAGCCCTCTGAGATTAGGGCCACAGAAATCATGCAATTTACAAGGAAGTAATTCTAATGTTTTTGAGACACTAATGAATTTAGATAATCGGATGTCTTGGTTACCCTTGTTTGTATGTTTCCTTGTCTTGTATCACTACTGTGGTAACTGTGTGTTAAAATCAGTTTCAACATTTCATATCAGTAAATAAATCAATCAAATAAGATAAACATTGAAACTATATTCAACCTCCCCCATTATCCACTTTTGACCCCAAACCCACAAGTTAGAAATCATGCTTAATTTTCAGATAATTAAATAAAAAAATGTCAGAAATTGGATTTGAGTCACTTGATATTAGTCTGTTTGTCTGTATTTGTTTGTTATTTTAAATCTAAACTAGTTTTGAAGCTCACTCTTTTCTTTGACAGTTCTTTTTGGCTGATTTACACCAAATGCTCTTTCTGATACAACCCTCACCATTTATTCAGGGTTGGGACTGGCTCAAGTTATTTGCTTAGTTTTCAGGCTAATTTATTTGTAGATATAATAATGCCCCCAGGCCTCAGACAGAGAGTGTCAGCAGACCTTTGAGTGAGACGTGTCCAGACCTGACTGTGTGTTTTACCTCCTCATCCTCCACATCAGTCTCAGGTGAGAGCTCCACAGGTGAAGGGTCCGAGGATAATTGGTGGTGACCTCTGTCCAGAGTCATTCCGGTTTGAAGCAGCTGTCAAATAAAGACAGTGTTTAAATTGGGCTATATGTACGTCATTAATATGAAAACTAGAAAAAATTCAATCATTACACAGATGAGTTACAATTTATTATACAATGAATTTTTATATTTACACACTGTATAAGATTTGATATCTGAGTACATTCTAATATCTATCTGGTATTTAACTAAGGATGGTATAGTTCAATGTATGCTCAATAAAGAGAGAGCTTGAATAGGCCGCACCTGGTCCAGACTAGAGTGTCCTGTGCTATAATCCACAGGTGTCTCTCTCTTGCTCTCTCTCTTGAGTGAAACTGTGTCCCTATTACCACACATACTATTACCCATGCAGCCGGCCTGAATATGCAGCCATTATTTTACCATAGGGAGGGAACCAGAGAAAGGGAACCAGAGGATGCAGAGCCCGGGGGGACAGGGAGAGAGTGTAGTACCCGGGGGGTTGAGGAAGTGTGGCAGTAATATAAGCAAACAGAGGAGAGGAAATGGCCTTGGACCTAATGAGCAGTGGCGCATACAGGGACCTGCTATGAGCTCGAAGAAGCACTTTATGGACAGCCCTGACACCCACAGGAAGTGTAAACATTAGGTCAAGTGTTAAGGTCCAACCCGCCAATTCTCACCTCCATTAAAGCGGTGTGGAGAGGCCTGGGGGGGGGCAGCACCTGGGAAGAAGAAGGGCCCTCGCCTGAAACAGAGAAACACAGAGAGGCTCCGTAAAACAGCCTCACAGGTCGCTACGGCTGTCAAACACATCAGCATGAATCTATCCAGTTAACTATGACCTCTATGTTTATAGTATACACACACGTAGATTTAAAAGTAATCCATATGATGTTAAATTGGGTTAGCTGTGAGCAGACCAAGACGACAGACACCTACATTAGCCTCAAAAATGGCACAAATGACAATGTGAATCTTCAAATGTGATTATTATTGGCCCTGGCTATAATCCCCTTCCATGTTTGTACACAGAAGGTTCTAAATTCCGGAATGGAGGCAAGACCGTAATACATTTTCAATGGAGACATTAGCATTAGCCACAAAATATTGTAAATTAAGATGGTTTTGACAAAGTCCAACCACTCTGCCACATGTCAGAGCCTGGTTAGGAAACTTTAGTGAATGTACCTCACATTGTATGTTTATTTAACATTAGTAACAGTTAGACTTTTGGCTGGAGGCAAAATTCTTGATTTTTAGGTTTTACTGGACAAGTCCTCACAGAAATGTTGA
>JAVQKC010095909.1:0-10421 GCA_036025475.1 Philypnodon macrostomus | reverse complement strand
CTTGGTCTCAAACATCAGTTTACTCAGTCTTGGTCTTGAACATCAGTTTTACTCAGTCTTGGTCTTGGTCTCAAACATCAGTTTTACTCAGTCTTGGTCTTGGTCTCAAACATCAGTTTCACTCAGTCTTGGTCTTGGTCCCGAACATCAGTTTTACTCAGTCTTGGTCTTGGTCTCGAACATCAGTTTTACTCAGTCTTGTTTTGGTCTCAAACATTAATTTTACGTTACATTTATTTCACTCCCAGAATCAGCTACAGGCTTGCCTTAAACAGACTTTACATTCAATACTCGGGTAATTAAGTTGTACCTTTATTACAACTTGACTAATATTTTAAAATGGCAGTCCTTTCACCAGAATACAGATTGTGAGTTCTTCCTCCACCTCTCACATACGAGGAGGACTGTATATCACCCGCTATCGCTTTTACGCACCACTTTACTCGTGCTTTCTCAGCTTTAGTATCATTTCTTCGTCAATTAATCTTGTTTTAGCGAACTTGTGTCAGCCTGCTGCCTGCCAACCTGCCTGCGCTTCTCCTCTCTCCCTCGTTCCGCGCTGTGGAGCCGCAGTGATGTCAACCCACCTGGGTCATTTGAAGGTCAGCAGCCTCGGATGGGTTCATGCAAAGTTCACTCGCATATATTAGGCAATTCAATCTTTCATTCTCCGTGGCCAAACTAGTTGGAAATGAGCTGCGCGGCGGGACGGAGTGGCCATTCGTCATCTCACAGGAAAACGGCATGCTTTTAGACAGACATCGGGCTTTAGTTTTGGAGAGAATTTCACCTTTTGGAAAAGCCTCCTCGATAGACTGTGTTCCAGTTGCGCGCAGCCGGGACAGCGTCAAGGAAGGCACTCGGGTGTTTGTTATTATGGGGAAGTCCCGCGGCAGAGAGAGACGTCTATGGACACTACGCTTCGTTTAGGAGCCGAAATAATTTATGATTCTTGTACGGGACGACGTCGAGCAGCGCAATCTTGCTTTGCCAAGACGTGAATGGGCGAGAGGAGGGGGAGAAGAAGGAGTTTTGATGGAGTTTTCTGATTGTGATCCATAACGCGCCACCATAAGACGAATAGCTGTCGATTGAGGGATTTTTTTTAATCGCTATGTTCGACTGTATGGACGTGTTGGCCGTGAGCCCCGGGCAGATGCTGGACTTTTACACGTCCAGTTCGTCTTCATGCATGCTGCAGGAGAAGGCGTTGAAGGCGTGCATCAGCGGACTGGCGGCGCACAGAGAGTGGCAGCACCGCAGGAGCGCGCACTGTAGGTCCCATACTTTTAACTTTTGGGCGAGTGTTGATGTCATTCGCTTACTTTAGAATGGGGATTGGGTCACGGCATACAGGACAATAAGGGCTCACGTGTCCATGGAAAATAGATGAGCTGTTTAGACTACAGAGGAGAAAGTGCTGTCAGTGTTTCAGCAAAAACAGCATTACATTGCATGATATACGGATTCGTTTAGTTATAGTTTTTTGGTAATAAATTTTTTTGGTGATTATTTCCATATTTTGAGATATACATTTTTTTATTTTTTACCAAAGACAACAATAAATAGCTTTTTAAGCGTACTGTATAGCTTACTGTTTATTTTGAGTTTAATATTGATAGAAAGCAATTCAAAATCTCCATATTTTGAGATAGGCATTAAATTAGTTGCACTTGGCCACTTACAAGTCGGTGTTTTTTTGTAAGCAATATTGAATGTTAATTGTCAACATATTGTTAATAGTAGCGTACTGTACAAGTACAAGCAAACTCATTATTTTTTGGACATAATGTTTATAGAAAGCATGTCACCATCTCTGTATTTTGACATAGTGTGACTTTGTTTTTGAAAATACGTTACATTACTTGACTTTGAAGTTTTTTGTAAACACATGCTTACACATTGTTGTGAAACTTTAAGCAGGATTAATACTATCATAATAATAATAATATTTAATCGTCATTACACTTAATATATTACTTGCTTGCAAAACCTGGTATATTTTGAAGTTTAGGTTGCTTGTCCATGTCCTTTTGAGAAAGTAGGAAAAAAAAGAGTCCTGGAATGTCAGATCTTTTGGTAGGATTACTTTGCGAGTGGCTTATTTATATTATTTGAGCTGTTAACAAAACATGTTTAGCAAGTCATTGAATGTGTAATTATTACGAGTGTGCTCTTGTTTTAAGATGACTAATATTTACACTTGTAGGTCCATTTAAATGAGGCATATGAGGCTTTGATGACTGAAAACAAATCAAAATAATAGCCTGAAACAGTGAGTACATAAGTTAATGGGAATTAGCCTACAATGGGTGTCATGTTTCTGAGCATTCTGAGCATAAAAAGATTTAATGTTGATTTTGTTGTGTGACAGCCATGGAAAAAAGATATCCAAATGTCCTGGAAGAAAAGAAATATATATAATCATTTGAAACATTACAACATTGTGAGAGTATTGTTTTGTGTTGCTATGAATTAAAAAATAACATTGTTATCTGCAGGATCTTGCTCACTCTGGCTCTTTGTAAACACATATGGCTTCATTGTCGTTACTGTTTTATTAGGGAGTATTGTATTATCTGTCCTGGAAAACCTGAAAAACACAATATTGTTTTACCATACAAAGGTCAAAATTCAATCTCCACGTACGTTTAGAGTGACTTGCCAAATATTTTGAGGAGCTTAGGTATTGTATTCACCTGCACAATGTCCTGTTTGAATATTTACCTACAACTGAAAGTCATTGTACATAGTTTAATGGTTACTACAACAATTGAGAAAGTAGTATATCCTGAAAAAAAAAAGTATTTGCATTATTTTTGATTTATTTAATGTTTATTTATGAATATTTCAAATGTGTGCAAGTTGATTTTTGCATAAACTGGCATATTTTTACATACTGCTGATACAATCTTTGGAAAAATGATAATTTAACATCTTATTGTGTAGTTGATTGGACCAGTGATAAAACCAAAAGCAGATTTATTTCCCTAGATGCAGATGGAAATATTGTAGTTACAGTAAAAATGTTACAATTGTAATGACTTTGAAAATATATCAAATTAAATTTGATCATTCTAACAATAGTAACCTGTGTATAAAGTCACACAGGAGTCAGAGCTGATTAGAGCTGTTTTATAATGTAATACATATAAGTATATTATATTAATGCGGTGTTACTCTGGCGTAGAGATTTACACTGTCATATTCATATTCTTTCTTATTATGTTGTGGGTGAATATATTTAAAAGTCAAATTTTAGTCATGGTTGCCTTAATGTCATCCTAGCCTTGCTTTAGTCCTGGCTGAAGTTTTGAAACAGTTAGGAACTATTAAACAAAAATATCGCAATATCAGTATTGCATTATTCAACATGGATTTAGAATATGGAATGTTTTTCTTATATTGTTCAGCAGTAATAGACCACCCCTTTAAATCACATTCCACTCAAAAGAGCCTTGACCCCTCCTATGGCTGTGTTATAGAGGAATCATGACCACCTGCACAATCTCTTATTAAACATATGCTTTGACCTTTTACCTGTAATTGTAATTGTTGAACAGTTTGATAGTTACTTTCAAGAGGTCGTCCAAACTATTTTTTTTTTAAGTTTTAATATCTCAAATGAACAAATAAACAAAATAAATCATTAAAAACAAATAATACATTTTTACTGAACTCAATTTGAAAAACACAGCTTTTTATTCAAAGATTTTGACTTAAATGTGATAATTTTTTAGATGACCAATGAAGTAACTAGGTATGCACATAATGTATGTACTGTATGTATATATATATATATATATATATTCAGTAAATGATCATTCTTAATAGCTTTGGAAGTATATTGAAATACTATTAGATCATTTCAACAATAGTGACTCCTCCTGTAACCATGTGTGTACAGGCCATAGAGGAATGCTGAACTCACTGGGGGCGTCTCCTTAGCCCCACATGACATGAGGTGGTGGCGGCTTGCTGGCTCACGACCGCTGGCCCTGACACTGATTTAGACAAATGAGTCCGCCCCCCTCACGCCCCCCTGATACCCCCCCACTCCCCTCCAGCCCGCAGCCACATTAGCAGATCGCTGTTGCTACTGCGACGTGTCAGCCCCTGGCATTGGGCAGTGTGCAGGCTGATGGATAGGTGCTTAACACACAAGATAAATGGAGACACATGTTTACACACTGGTGCTAAAAGGGCTTCTGCACATGGAGCACAGGGTCAAGATGGTGCACTTAAAGAATTCCAGCTAATCACAAAAAGTTATGGCTATTTGACTTTAGGGTGAAATTACAGAATGTTCCTAAAATGCACCATTAAATTATTACTGGTTCTACTTAAACTCCCTTTCATATGAAGTAATATCACTGTTGCGTGAATATTTTCCCCAAAAGTAAATTATCTTTTTGTGACTAGCATGAGCTATGTTATGAGTATATTATAGAACACATGGTCTTTTTTTACCATTTGGTCAAATAAAGTAGTTCATTAAATATGAAAAATGTTGACTATGTTGTTATGCAACGCTTACCTGTTCTTTTTAGAGACACCAAACATATATGTTTGATTATTTGATTATTATTTTTTGCATTATTCTTTTTTAAGCAAAATATTGACACACTGGGTCTTTCTAATTATACTATTTTGGAGAGACCTACACTAAAGGAATAGATGTTAGAGATCCATAATATTGGGCTACTAGTTTGCATTACTTGCAACGTTACTATTTCAAAACAGAATGACTAGGAATGTCGAAGTAAATATTATCAGAAGCCTTTGTCGTTATTTTTACTTGTAGGAATAGTTTGTATACATGCTTTGATTATATTGTTTAATCACATTGGTGGCAGATTTCCAGCAGTTATCAGGCCCATTTCAATGCACTGTGGTGTACTGACATGTTTTTCTTGTCTCCTGCTGCTGCCCTGTGATTTACTGTCATCTGAAAGAGCCCAGTTGTCACTCCTCAGGAAGTGTTTGCTCAAGGGCATGCGGTCACAAGTGGCTCTTATCAGCGGCAGTGAAAGTGCAACCTCTGACCTCTAGCAGTGTCAGTTCACTTCTCTCCAATAACACAACACAGACGAGAGAAAATGACTCCTGAATCAAGTGTGTTTGTAGTTGTTTCGTTACCAATTACATATTATTCATTATATCAGCAAAACAACGATATTATGGAATCACGTTGGTCCGCGTCCATGCCTGCAGATCCTACATATGAACACGATAACTCAAAAATGAATTGCCGGATCAGTTTCACAGGTACATATCATAAAGTCGTCGAACTGGATTGATTTTGGTACTTCTACGATGAATATTAATTAATTACTGCCCTGAAGCACTTTAATTGAGCCATTAATCCTGTTGAACATGTTTGAGGACCCGAGGACACTCATCTCTGAACGACAAACACATGAGGATAAGAACTGGTTTCAAACTAAATTAACTTATTTATCTTATTAGATTAAAAACTACAGCACTTTTAAATTACTGAATGCACTTTAACCACATATGCACTTTATGAATAGTCACTTTAGACCTGAGTGAATGTGATCTTGATGATATGTTGGACTGCTTAACTGTTGTGTATGTCTTGTCCTGTCCTAAATGTTAAGGGACTACGAATGTAAACTAGCTGAACGCTACCATCGGCACGTTTACACATGTATTTTTGTACTGATGTTCATTAATGTACATTGTCCCTTTTACATGAATAAACAAATAAATCAAATAAATACATAAACACATAAACAAAATTGCATGAATTTAGGCACAGTGATCCGAGCTAGTGTATATTTAATAACTCAAAAAATCTTTTGACTTTTTCAACTTTTCTATGCAGTTACATATCATGAAGACGCTGAACTGGATTGCGTTTGGTACTTCTTTCAATTAATGACAATTAAATAACTAACTAATTAATGCCCTGAAGCACTTTAATTGAGCCATTAATCTTGCTGAACATAAATGAAATCGCATGAATTTTGGCACATTGATCCAAGCTAGTGTATATATAATGTACATAGGCAAATTACAGAGGCCGACAGCGTAGGTCTAGTTATTATTTTACTTCCTCACTTAGATGACCTACTTTACATCATAGGGGCAGACTGACAGTCATTTTTTTTTTTTTACTTTTTCTTTTCCTTTTTCTTTGTTGTGATTTTATTTTATAACCAAGGCTAATCAAGGCCATAAACCCAGTAGACACAGTATGGCTAGTTTGATTACATTGCCTTCATTAACGCTCTCTATAATCAGATCATATTGTTTGTATCACTTGTGTGTCCTTAGTACACCCGGCGTCATATTTGTTGTGCCAAGTCAGTTCAGCATTTGTCCATAATTGTGTAATGATATAAGCAGTTGTATTCAATTTGCTGTGGAATTAGACAAACACACGCAGTGGTCCATTTGGGGGGATTAGAAAGGGTTAAGGGCCATTAAATTAGCATCAAGGCAGAAAAATACAAACATATACTTAAATCATAATAAATGCGGCCCTGAGACTCAATGACGTATATGTTGACGTGTATGTCATATTTAAACACTATGGTGAATGCTGAGATAGGAATATTGATTCATTCATCATCAGTAGGCCTTCTCAACTACTGGCTATTGAACTTCATTTGCAGGGAGGACAATTGGCACATTAATCATTACTGGCTAAACATTTTAGAAATCATTCATCACACATTTGAAATAAACTAGTTGTCACACACATTCATCTTTGCTTTCATATTGAAACCATTTCAACACAAATACACTAAAATCTGTGAGTGTGAAGCTTCATTTGAGATGATGATGATAACATTCAAAGTGTATCCAGAAATATACCCAGCTTTCAGCTCTAAAACAGTAAACATTTGAAATAATCGCTCTTTTTTTACAGAAAAACATACATTTGTAATAAAGATGCAAACGAGCATTCAAGAGTTTCAGATTAGTTTCAACAGACTTCTATAGACTATAGACTATACAGTTGGGTCAGTTGTTCACCGGGCACATGTTGAATAGGCCTGATGTACACCCGGGACAATAATGAGTTTAATCAGCCATTTACACCTCTTTCATGATCAGACTTCTTGATTCTCTTTGATTTTTATATAATCCTGCTATATATATATCCATTCATCCCGAGGACTCCATCCGTAGTCAAACATTTACATTTACATTTACACATCACAGACAAGAAACAGTTAAAATGTGCACATATCAAAGAGTGTAACAAACATAAGATAAAACATTTGCATCCACCATGGCTTTTCACTAAAACTTTTAACATGGATTCAAAAATGTTCAGAGAGACCGAACACACTCGAACACATAGTTCACTCTGGAGCTGATTTCAGTCTGTGGGGCCAGAGAACTGAAAGGCCTTTTTCTCCAGTTCAGTTAAGAAGAGGAACCGGTCCTGTGAGTGAAGACTATAACTAGTGCATTGGTACTTTTCACACCAATTACCACCTCAGAAAATATTTGGTGACCCAAGTACCGCCTAGAACTAACCCACAACTAAACCAAGACTAAATTAGGTCCTAATCAGGGGTAATCTAGGACTAAACAGGTCTATGTAATGTCCAAACTAAAGAAGAACATAAACTATGACTAATCCAGTTCTGAACCAGGTCTACACTAGATCTACACGTATACTAAACTAGGTCCAGGTACCACAAAAGGTAGCCCACGTGCCACCAGTGGTACTGTACTACAGTTGGAGAACCACTGAACTAGAGTCATGTCCTTGTAGACGATATCCCTTATTATTGCCCTTAGTGCTATTCTTCTGCAATTTACATGTAGTAATCATTAGTTAACAAACGTAAGATTTTTGTCCCAGCCAAGCGCAGATTTTTTATGAAAATGCATTCAAATTCTGTGGGCCTCTTAACAGAGTAGCTCCCGGGCACAGATGCAGAGGACATTAATAAACAAAGACAACCACCTTGTGTTTAATGTAAAGATATTTGTTTCCTTCAGTTCAAAACAGCTACAAAGCAACAGTTAATCAGACAAACACAGAGCCTTGATCATTCTTAATTACCATCCTTGGTACAGTACAGGAGGAAGTGCACTTCTTCAGAGCGGTTAATTAACACCAAGAGGCCTTCATTCTCCTGAATACATGCATACATGAAGAACCTTGCATTTCACTGGCCCACCGAGAGGCTCTGGCCAATCACAGGAAGGCTTAGAAAGGTTTGGTCAAACAGGAAGAGGCCAGGGGCCTCCGGAGAGAGGAAACGGGAAAGGTCAAAGGTCACAGAATGGGATAGCTTACTCTGCACTATATCAAGTCTTAGACTGGTTTGGGCTGCTGTTGGAGGGGTCTGTTGCTATAAAGAAAACAACCCCACACAAAAAACAGTATTAATAGTGATGCATTTTACTGAGGGCCTTTAATATCACAATTTTGATTTAGTCACAATTTTAGTTTACTTTGTATTTTTTTGTGTTACAAAGAAGAACCTTTTTATCATATTCAACATACATCCAATCCAATATTCATCATAATACTAAACACTATTTCTTTACATTTTTTATTCATATGAACAATTACATTGTTACAGTAAAAATGATGATGAAGAGAGATGGATAAATTAATGCACCGTATCACGCAACAATGTTATTGTCATATGTCACACCCCTGCACCAAACTCAAGGGCAGGAACTTGCAGGTGCCATTTCCAATATGAAAAACTCTTAATCTGATCATGCCATTATTGTCAATATAATCACGGGAGGGCTTAGAGAGGTGTGGTCAAACAGGAAGAGGCCAGGGGCATCTGGACAGAGGAAACAGGAAAGGTCAAAGGTCACATTGACTTGGTATAGGATCACTTACTCTGCACTTACTCTGCATCTTATTTTATTGTTTATTTGTCATATGCAGGTTCAACACAAGGTCAACAATGCAATGAAATGCTTAGGATCAGAAGAACCGTTTGACTCACTGGATCATGTTATTAGACTGGACTTTGCATTTGAGACTATGAGTCTGTCATAGTGCTGCACAATCAATCGTAATTGAATCAAAGTCGCAATTTGCAGTCTGCACAAAACAAAACAGAAAACTAAAAAGCACTCGGAGAACGAAGACCTCCGGGATCCGCCGGGGGATTGCAAAGCCCCAGCTGGGGATCGGGTCACGAGATGATTTTCAGAAATAATTAGTTATATTTAAAGTTTAACTTAAAAAAGTTAGTCATTGTCATAATACGTGTAGTGTATTTTTAACTAAACAATGCAAATAAAGGCGCCAGATCAGCAGTTAAAATGCTTTTTATAAACAGTATAGCGACTTTATGCGCTGTGCACATTCATATTTTTTAACTTCTTTGGTGGACTGGGGTTCCCGGATCTATCTTGCCATTATTGTGGGGGTCCTGGTCTGAAAGGTTTGGGAACCCCTGTCTTATTATATAAACCATAAAAAAAATTAAAAGAAGCCTGGCTCTTTTAGCTAAAATGCTGTCAGGCCACTTTTTGTTGTTGTTCATAATCATATCAAACCGAGTGATTACATGTGCTTGTGAGTCATTCTGCTGTGATACACTCGTACAGCTGGTGTCTGCCGGGGGCTCATTTGAGCATGTTTTTACTGTGAAGCTTTAGTGTCTGAGAACGGACATGAAAGGACATTAGCACAACACACACAATATCATAAGCAGCGGATGGAAGAAAGAATCATAGAGGGAGACAAAAAATATGCTCAAGTGATGAATTGTCTCATGCTAAAAAAGGTCCAAATATTGTCCTAGATTGCAACTAGAACCTGATTTATGTTTTTCCCTTGGGCAGCCATCTTGAATATGGAATGATGTGGAATAAATAGACACAAAACAAAAAGAGAAATCTGAAAACAAATTGTTTAAAAAAAAATTCACCCAGTAGGCTTTCACAGCAGTATTGATACACACAGACTGAACTGCTCTGAGACAGAAGCAATTTGAGAAATTCTACAGATAGAGTAGAAAGAGTTGATCGCACAGGCAAAAGTTCACAAATTATAATCAAAAATATATTTTTTTCCTTCTTACTACCAAAAAAAAGTTGATCTTTACTTTACAGCACAGTAATAGTAATATAGCATTAGTACACTGTACAATGTATTTAGCATTGTAACACAAGTAACAAGACAGTAACATATTGTTTTGTTTTATCTAGTTTATTTGTCAGGGACCATGTACATCAGCATTAATCACAACAGAAAATATGACTAGTACCAGATTATAGCTCTCAGAACTAATTTCCATCTGCAATCCCTGGACATACAAAGACACAGGGGGCGCTATAGAGGTAACTGCCATCATATTAGTCAGATGTGTTCAGGGCCGGGGGGTAATTAGGTATTTCAGGTTTACAATTGCCCGGATCAATGTGCCAAAATTCATACGATTTCGTTTATGTTCAGC
>JAVQKC010095905.1:0-26756 GCA_036025475.1 Philypnodon macrostomus | reverse complement strand
TACAGAGGTCAAATAAAGAATGCCTCTATAGCGCCCCCATGTTTATGACCCCTATGGGACCCTGGACACACTTACTTTGGCAGAGAGCAATGAAACGTGGTACAGTGATTCTCCACATTGTACCCAACACAAAATATTATTATGAACCAACCCTACAACAAACAGGAAGTCGGCCATTTTGGATTGAAATTGGGAGGTCCGGTATATTTGACAGCCTCTAACGTGCACATACTCCTAACATGCTCTACGTTTATAGCAATAAAAAAATTTCTACGATCCCAAAAAATCTGCGGTCAGTTCCCATTAATCTTTGACCGTTTTTTCCTGTTAGGGGTCATGGGTTCCTGGAACCTATCCCAATAACTATGGGACAATGGCCAGTTAGTTGCAGGGCTGACACTGACGCAGGCAGACAACCATTCACTCTCACATTAATTCAGGGGGAGGAAGCCAGAGTACCCAGAGCGAACCCACAGTAACACGGGGAGGACATGCAGACTCCAAACAGAGAGATCGTAGTTGGCTGGCCTGAGGGCGGCGGGAGCAACCACTGTTTTTTATTCTCATGACTTACTTCTCAGCTAAGGTCTGCTGTTCATTGATGCCCACATTAAACAGTACTGGCTGAACACGCAGCAACATCCCGTTTTGTATCTCCCGCGGCAACGACTCAAACATGGCCGCCGGTAACGCCACCCTGACGTTAAAGCCGTTCCTGTTTCCTGTGATCACCGGCAGCATGTCCGGTCCAAAACCTGAGGTCGCCTGTGTGACTTTAAAGGTGACATTTCTCAGGTCCATCACGCCAACACTCATGTCCTCCAGCATGGCAAGCTCCTCCCCTGGAAAATACATTAAAATTCATATATAGCTTAGTATTGTTTAGTATCTTTCATAGCAACAATAGATGAACAGCATTGGTGAAAAGCTAGGTGTATCAGTAAGTGGATTAGTACTTCAATATCTTTATCTGATTACCTCATTCATTGTTTTTGCTGGTTGCATTATTTAGTTCTTGTTCTAAATCTGGAACACCACATGAATTTCAACTGATTCTTTTCATTGTGAGCTTCAACCAAAGATACTAACTACAGCCACAAAGGGTCAGTAAAGACAATAGAATCTGTCCAATGTCTTGCTTTTATGTTTTAGCTGCATTATCCAATTAGTATTTTACCATAAGTGCTGAGCAGGCCTTCATACTGCACCAGTAAACCGATGGTATGGAGCTGTCTTAGAAAACCAGTGTCACAAAGACTGGTCCTCAGCTTCAGAGCAAATCCACAGATCAGGGCTGTTAGCTGCAAAAAAAAAGAAGATTTAATGCAATTAGGCCAATAAATTATAATCACCCTTTTATATCGTAGTAAAGAAACCCTGATACGGACTGTCTGGCAGAAGACAACATCTCGGCGGTATTGCATGGTAAGGCTCATGGCGATGGTTGGGGCACTGTCTTGCATCAGAAGAAACACCATGGCTTTCTTGGCTTTGTCGCTCATAAGTGTTACACAGTCTGACAGTGCAGTGATGAGTGGGTACAAGATCTCACCCCACTTTGCTGAAGACAAAACAAATCAGTATATTTGAATCTTTTAAATGTTTAGATATGTGCAGAATTAGATCGGAAGAAGATGGGAGTGAATGGCACGTACCTGGGGAGGTCTTTTCTGCTCCAGGGCTGTGGTCTATAAGAAAAAACATCTCACTAGGGGTGGGCAATATGATCAAAATTTTAAAAATCACAATGTAGATTTGATCACAATTTAAGTTGACTTTGTATTTTTTGTCTTATACAGATTCATAAAGTCTTTTCAATGTACATCTAATCCAATATATATCCTCATACTAAATACTATTGATTATCCTTTTTTTATAATGATTACGACTGCCATTGTTACAGTAAAAATAACAGTGAAGAGCAGAGCATAAATCAACTGAAGCACTGTATCACGAGATAACAATCTTCCCAGATTAAGCCTATTTTGCTAACGTCATATCACAATAACAACAATAGCCCACCCGTATAACTTACTATCAAAAAGGTATCTATAATGCAATTTCAGATCAGACCAATACTTGACAGCATTTTAGAATTGTCACTACAAAGACCTCACATATGCAGCCCTGTTTTAATACTATCGGTACCTTTCTTCGTGGCACTTGGTTCCTCTTCCGCGAGAAGGAAAACATCTTCAGAGCTACTGTCACTCTCGAGCTGATTTCTCTGCAGGAGTCTTTCCACCCTTTGGACCACACACTGTAGACTCTTATCAACATTTAGCCAAATATTCTCCTGTGAACAAATATATTAAGATTAACAAGCTTCAAAAATGCACTACCTGATTTTGTGAAAAAGAATTCTAACATCCTCTTCCTCTCTTCTTCTTCCCTCTATCATTGTCTCACACAAACCAGGAAGTACATACACAAACCACAACGTATGATAATAACAAGGAGTGATCTAGAGTTGACTTTTAATTCTTTGATCCTCCTTCCTCACATTTGTTCTGACAGATTCTAGATATGGATATGGATTGGTTAAGCAGTTCCTTTCATTGTTCTTAAACAAAAACCCATATAATAATATAGCCCACAGTGGACCTGAAAGTCTAATTTTCTTCTCATGAATGAATAATTATTTTTGCTGAAAAAACAGGTATTGCAGCTTTAACTCTTTTAAAACTCAAATAAAGGCCAAACAAGTCAAGGTTCTCTCACCCACTCTTCCTCGTCTGCATCTGTCTGCATCATTGAAATCCTCTTACTTTTACTCCCATCGGTGCTAGTGTCTGAAGGAGCTATCTGGCGAGAGGGTGAAATGGCTATACGTGATGGCGATATAGGATGGCGGGACGGGGAGGTCGGGTGCCGAGATGGGGATCGAGATGGGGAACGTGAAGAGGGCGAGAGGGAGGAGGAGGAAGGCGATGGGGTGCTGTGATGAGTGGACTCGGGGCGGGCAGCTGCCAGGGCCACGATGGCTGAAGACAGGAGCTTAGAGTCACACACAGCCACCAATTGATGTGCCTGGAACAACAAGAATGACACTTTTTGTGAAACCCCCCATTGTGTCCTGTGGAAGCTTGGTTTGGTAAAAAAAGGGACCCTGGTGCAAAAACCAAACCCCAGCCCACAGAGGGTCTCGGAGTCCAATTTGTTGATTTCTTTTATGCAGTACTTTTTACTGAGTAATTATTTTTGCTCAAATACAACGTAAAATTATCATCAATGTTGTATAGAATCAATGAGTACCTTCTCCTTTAGAATAGCCAAGGTCCTTTCCAAAGCATTGGCAGAGCGCTCTTTTGCTGCTCGGGACAGTCGCTCAATGTAGTAACAGACTTGTGTCTTCAGAGTGTTAATCTGACCAATCAGCTCTTTGGCTTTTACTACGTCCTGTTGCTGATAGGGCATTGTTTTGGACCCAGGGCCGGCAGAGCTGGAAACATACAAGAAATAAAATGAGGGTATGACCAAAAGGCTTTACCAGACAGATGTGATGTGATCGTTACCTCTCTTCTGCATAGGTCCTGTTGGGATAGACAGAGAAATAACATAACGTGTCAGTGTGTGTGTCTTTTGATACTCTGGTGGCACTCTGGTTAAACCCTCTCATTAAATGTAGTAGAAATATCAATTATTGTATTTATTCTATCACAGTACAGTTACTGCTAATGTCTATGATAAAATAACAAAGCAAAAATGATCGTCTGTTATTTTCCCGCATGTTTTTAAAGGGCGGAGAGTAGACTATGGGGGCAGTTCCTTTTATAAATGGGAAACACTGATTGTCTGTTTTATGTCTACTCACTGTTTCCTGGCTTCCTCAAGCTTATGCAGCATTCTCCGTAGCCCACAGCCTTTAAAACCCTGATGATGGGCTGCAGGAGTGCCAATGGTCACTATGTCATATGTTCGATCTGAGATGAAAAAATACAAATAGTAAAAAGATTTGCTCAAATAAAGGTTTTATTGTGCAAAGCCGTATACCGTAGCCCGACTCTCCCTGCACTCTCATCCTCTGAATGTGGAGGTTTGTGGGAATAAACTCCAACTTCTTCTCAGCTTTTAACATACTGGACTTAAATGAAGGCCCTAGAAGAGACAAGATATTGTAATGAATACATTTGCTATGGTGTATGCTATAGGTGTACCATCTTGGCTATGTTGCTAACCTTTGTATTCGTGCAGGTCACTGATGGTCTCTTGGTAGGTGAGGATGATGGTCTGATACTGAGTGATGATCTGCCTGCGGAGGTTCTCCCAGCACGGAGACAGCTCTCCCAGCTCCTCCAACTCACACACCCTGCACCACAGTCACAATTACACCGTCACGCTGCAGATTCTGCATTTGTACTAGTGACATTAAAACTATTAGCACAAACAGCACACTGTGAGTCACAAGCATAATGCGGTGCAAACATATGGTAATCTAATAGTATCTCAAAATGCTCCCTCATATCTTTGAAAGTACATAGAGAATATACATAAATACTGTGAATAAGTGGATAATTGCTCAGCTGGAGCCATTACGAAAGATTGTGAAGTGATGATTAAGACTATTATTGTCACCTGACTGCATCTTCTTCCAGCAGCAGTTTGACAAATTGTCGTGGGATGTGCAGTGAGAGCACACTCTCAGCCATCTGCTCCAAGATACGAAGATGGTTGCCGTCCGTTGTGGGGAAACGGTATGTTCTCGACATAACGCCCCCAAAGACTGAAACACAACGGGGCGTACAAACAGCTGTAAGTCACGTGACACAATGAAACAAATTGATATCTATTTATCAGCACATATACATTACCTGCTTTTAGTAGTGGGTCTTTACAAACAGATGATGACTTGGACTTGATGCCCATGGATTCAGTCAGGCTTTCATCAACAGGGAGGACCATCTGAAAAACAGTGATGTTAAGACTTGATTTTGCAATTGTTTTATTTAATATCCATGTATTTGTGATCTGATCTAAACACCATAACATTTAAAAATATATATGTCTTGAACAGAAACAAGTAAGCTACTGGTTTGACTAATGGTCTGGCAGTTAACGTGGTTTAGGTTCAATGGCAAAGCATGTAAACAATGTGGCAATCCTCTGGAGAAATCTAGTGGTCAGATGTTTTATTCAGTCACTGAGTAGAAATATTTCCAACATAAAGTAATAACAAAACTAATATAGCACCTCTTTAAGATAGAGGTCTTAAATATGGTAGAATGTATATATGTACCTGTGTGTAAAATTTCAAACTGATCCGGCAATTTGTTTTTGAGTTATTGCGTTCATGCGGAGGATCATGTATACACGCGTGATTCCATAATATCGCCGAAGTGTGTTTTGCCGATATAATTGCAACATACCCTGCCGTTGACTGTATCTCCTCTCTGTAGCCTCGGTCCTGGGGCTCTCTGTTCTCTCTTCTCGTTAATCTGCCACGCGATCACAGTAATGTTCCCAACGCGCTCGCTCTCCGCCGACCTGAAGCAAAGTGACAGGTGTATCCAAACGTCACGATGTGGTCAGTGCTGGTTATCATTATGACAGGCTCAGTGTAGAAGAATCTCAGTTACCTCAGAGTCAAGTGCAGCCTGTGATGTTGATCCTGGAGCAGCTCCTTTACCGGAAACATGGCTGAACCCAACATGTACATCTGAAACAGAGTGGAGCCATACGTAAAAATCTAATTTCATGATTTCGTGATCACGAAAATGGAATAAGTATCTTACTGTGCCCTGTGAACGATCCTTCACGTCGTAGACAGACAGTTTGATCTGAGTCTGCTGTGTGATCAAGGAGTCTTGGAAAAATGCTATACTGCTCAAGAAAATGGGGTTACTTGTTCCCTGGAAAAGAACAGAAATCAAATTATTAATAAAAACCTCAATAAAAGACTCAAGACCAAGATATCTAGTGTTGACCATCAGGGAAAAAATGACTTACTGTTGTCATGATCTTACAAAACCAATTGGAAACATAAAACTATAGTTATGATCAGTTTTACATTGTGATGGTGCGATGGTTATTCATTCACACAACACAGTGATCTTGTAACATTTTACAAATAAGCCCTAAAATATGCTCAGACTCAGGCTACACATCCATTAACAAAAATAAAATAGCTGTAGCTATAATAGAGCAAAGAAAAAACGAACCTCTATGATTTCAGTTTGAGCGTGCTTGGTCCAGAAGGCCTGTGGAGGCGTGGTGCAGCTTACTGCCACAAAGCTGGTGGGCTTACGATCCAGTGCCGGAGTAACCAGTTCACTGCACGCTGTAGTAACATATAAACACAACAGATTGCAAATGGCAGGATTTAACATTAGAGACTTGATACTGATGTTCTGTGACAGATGTTTCTGAGAGTTTAAAAGAAGACATTTTAAAATACTGTTGAAATGCTCTTAATGTTAATCACGTTTCCCTTTGCCATAGAAAAAGAATCTGCCCCCTAGTGTGCAGTCATTCATACCTACGTTTCTCAAGGGACCAATAAAGAATGAAATCTGTATATCCATTGATTCTTTAACCCAGATGGTCTTTCTGATGCAACTCTTCATTTATCCACACTTACGACTGACACAAGCAGTACACTGACTTATCACCTGAATGTTTTTTTAATTGATTTTTTTAAATATATATTTGTCTGACATTTTATATATTCTTGAAAGACTGATGATATTATTTTTTAATAATTAATGTGATTTGAATGTTGCCAACCATGTTATCAGAATATTGTACCTACCCAAACTAAACTCCAGCACTGGTTCATCTGGGTCCTGGCTGTTTCCTGTAAACAAAAGACAAACGTAAGCTTTTCATGTCATATCCTCATCAGTGGATATCACAGGTTGCCATGGCGGTGGTTACTTGGTTACCTGCGAGGGCCAGCCCCATCATCTCGGCCGACAGATCAAACGTGTTGGCCCTATACACAGACCAGGGCCGGTGGCGGGGGCTACGCTCCTTCCCCGACATGATAAAGGACTAGGTTCAGACTACGGAGAGAAACGACGGTGTGGACTAGTCCAAACGATCTACTTTTCAGAGACACTCTTTGTTCTTTTGCTGCCGTGAAGCACTTGTCATGATCAATCTGAAAAAAAAAAAACACACACACAGAAAATCATCTAAAGTCCCTTGGGAAGTCTAAAATAATCATTTTTGAGATAGTTAATATTATAATGTTTTCCCATAAAGATTCCTAGTATAATTTTCAGCACACTCTAAGCTAAGTCAAATTCTATGTATCTTATCTACCAGTCAGTTTCTTTTGTGTTAATAAGGGAGTGGTACTGAGAGGGGAAAGTGTGACTTTTCACACGGCTGCAGGAGATCTAACTGTATCTGCACCTCAGACTTCCTGGTGCAACTGTGATAGGTTATCATGTTAAAAGGAAATTTCACATTGAAAATCAAACACAATTGATAACTGATGTAGTCTAAACAGAGAATTTGAAAAAGGCAGATACATGTTTTATTTGGTGCTAATAGTTCCAGTAATCATTCCCTAAACCTTTTCATTGAGTTAAAGCTTGTGAAATATATATCTGATAAATAATAGAAATAGAAATATATATATGAAATATTTGAGTGTATACAACTGATAATAAGCTATTGGATGTTTTAGATACAAAATCATGCAATAACAATCTCCTTACAACAAAATAATTACGCATCAAAAACAAACTGACCTCTATGATTTAGATTTGAGTGTGCAATACAGATGATAGAATAATAGTAAATAATACAATGCAAATGTACATAGGGAACATACAAGCTATCTACATACAATGGAAATGAACAGTGTGATGGCTAGCCTAATGTGGAAATGCCTGAAGGTTCCCTGAGAGGTAAATGTTACATTTGTTGTAGCATGTCATGCTCAGTTAACATTTCCTCTTTCACACACTCTTGTGACTGCAAATAGATACTTGTTTTCACATAAATCCAAACACTGAAGCGCTATCATAGACAAGATCTGTCTAGACCTCTGCATGTTGACTGCTATACATTTGATACAACAAAGGCATGGGCTGTATATGCACTCGTTCATGCGTATGGGTGTTTTTGAAGGCGGTCTATTTTTACGCATGTAATAGTTTTGACATCAGATGCCACGCACAACACAGCCTTGTACTGACACACAGTCAGCTGTGTACAGGTTATTCTCAGTTTTGGGTGAGCAACAGATCATAATTACAGTGTAAATGCTTTATTAAACTATATTGTCTTCATCAGTGGGAGCTCTAGGCGCTGTGGGGAGCTCTCTGGTAACCCACATAGGATCTAATAAAAGCCATAGGGAGCCACGATCATCCTCATCAGTCATGTGTTTGACAGCCATCACCTCCTGCATCAGCAAGGGACATCTTTGAGCCCCACTGTCTTCAATATCTGGTTTATGTTTGTATCAAATGCTAAAACTACATTGAAATAAAAAGAATACCCTATTACCATATTTAAAAATAAAAATCTAGATTACCCCAAATAACCCTTCCACTCTTAAATTGGGTGAAACACATGTACCAAATCAAACACATCATTTGTTTGTATGAGTATATGGTCCATAGGAGATGACCGTGACCCAGTTATTGAAGGATGGCTGCATACAGCTGCCCCCTGCAGATGCTGTCAGCTGCAGCTGCACTGCAGGCTCTGTCTGTCTGTCCCTAATTCACCCAATCCACTCGATTTGTCTATTGTTTATATTTGCTCTGTCATTACTCTTTTCTCGGTCTCGTTTTCAGATGCCCTTCTGCACCACGTGCATCTCTCTTTCCTCATATTGATCGTCCCGGTGTCTAGAGCTGGGTATCCATACTCCCCAAACACTTGGAGGAATAACTGCCCGTTTAGTGCAAGGTGAGCAATAATGTTAGAGCAATAGTTGCTTGAAGGCCCATAAGTTCACACACAAATGACCTATAAGTGATCATTTTAAAGTAGCAACCCAAAGAGGAACAAGCCAGTTATTTATAGAAAAATATATACATCACGTGTCCTGGTCTTAGAAATAAAAAATACAAATTATTCATTGGCTCATAGTGGTCCAATTAAAAGTGTGAAGGGCGCAGTGAAAGATACAGTGGTCTGCATCAGTGGGGCCTGTGTTGGCGTGATTTCTGACTTCCTAAGCATCATATCCGGGATTAGACGTCATAGATAAACGCATATGTAGCATATTCCTTGTTTGTTAGCCTTTTGGGGACCAGCGTGAAGCAGGGTGTCAACCTGTCCCTTCAGCGGGGTGTACACTAATAAAAACAAAACGCACGGGCCTGGTCGGACAGTCTATTTATAGCATAGCTGACCATTATTCATCATTTAAAGTAGTAGTCTACATTTTAAATCTTTCGCTGACACTGGGACATTAACAGTGGTGCGTCATGATGCTGCTCATTCAATGAAGGATGCGCGTGATACAGGATGTACACTCAGCCAAAAACAAAAACACAGTAGCTAAACACATGTGCTAAAAGACATCATGAATCAATAAATATGACTCATTCAGATCCTGTATCGAGGTGGGATTTATTTACAAATGTCTTTGTGCATAAATGCGCTCTAAAACAACGAACTTGTGAGATAGAGAACATAAACTGTGCTTAATCTTATAAAAACCTACCTCTTGTTGAAATGGGAAGATATCTGGTTACATTTCTGTGCATCCTGCTCGCATTCTCGACGCTATCTGCTTCAAGACTCGCCCAGACTCCGCTCCACATCGATACGTAATACCTCCTCCTGCTGCAGCACCTCTCATCCCCACGAGAGGGAGCCAGCGCTACACTGACGCTAGCCAACCACAAATATGACTGAATACTGATAGATGTTCGCCATTGATCTGATCGGAATCTATATGTTTGATAGCGACACTATTATTTGGCTATAGTGCCAGAAATGTGCAGTTTAGCTCAAATAAAATACTTATTCATTTGTGATCTCCGTTTGCACCTAAAAAACAGTCCAGCTATTTTATTTTTAAGCCTATATTAATCCCAGCCCACATTATTTTGGATAGTATTAGCCTACTTGTCAGTTTAGGGATTTGGATTCTTCTTCCAGAGATTGCAAACCAGCTTCAGTGTGAAAGATGAAGCTTTGCATTGTGTCTCTGAAAGCTTTGTCATCGAAACTAAAGATAGGACCCTGAATGGCCCTCAGAGACGTTCCGCCCTTTTTATTGGCTCAAGGTGACGACCAATCAGAGGCGCCTTGGACCACGCCCCGCACCTGTCCGAACTTAGGGCCGCAAATAGAGGCCACAGGTGTGTAGTGCTTCAGGTACTGGGAGAGTCGCAACACTGGAGAAAAGTTGACAGCTTTTCTAGGGATTATTGCTACTATCATGCCTCTTTTTTGAGATGGACTTGATTTTCTAAGGAGCATCATTGTATTTGCTGAACGTTGATGGAGTGATTGAAGACAACAAACAACTGCTTTTTTTTACCTGACCTGACCTTGCTGTTTTCTCGCAATGGATCTGAGGTTTACAGGCACTTTGCTTTTGATTTGCATCATTTTGAGTCATCTTACGGGCTCCAATGGAGAGGTGCCTCACAAACCAAGCGGTGTTACGATTGTCCCCGCGATTAAACCGGTAGATGGGCCCCAGGCTTTTCCAGACGCAGAAAAAGCCAATTTGCCAGTGTTTACAATGGACTATCCGAGAATACAGATACCATTTGAAGTCACCTTGTGGGTCCTCTTAGCCTCATTTGCAAAGATTGGTGAGTGGTGATCACATCCGAGGAACATAAGGTAGCCAATAATTGTACCCAGACTACTGACTCAAGTAGAAGTTCAGTGTGGTGCATAAAAAAATACAAAATCGTAGACTGTGTTGGTAAAAGTACATTTTACGCTAAATCGTGATCAAGAGAACCTCAGGGACTATCAAGAGACAAACAAACCAACCACATTCTTCCATTTTTATTGATTCTGTCCCTCAGGTTTCCATGTGTACCATAGGATCACCGTGTGGGTGCCAGAGTCGTGTCTGCTCATCAGTATCGGTCTCATCGTTGGTGCCATTATGCACTCAGTCCACGAGGAACCTCCTGCTGTCCTGACCAGTAATGTCTTCTTCCTCTACATGCTCCCTCCCATTGTCCTGGACTCGGGCTACTTTATGCCCACCAGACTTTTCTTTGAGAACATCGGTACGGTACGTCTATTGAAACCTTTCTTTCAAATAGCTTAATATCATTCATTATTTTGTTTTGAGACATTGACGTTCTGTTGTTTTTGACCACAGGTGTTGTGGTTTGCAGTGGTGGGCACTTTGTGGAACAGCATTGGCATAGGTATGTCTCTTTTCGCCATATGCCAGATTGAAGCGTTTGGCGTCCAGGACATAAACCTTCAAGAGAACCTACTGTTTGCGACCATTATCTCGGCTGTGGACCCCGTGGCGGTTCTCAACGTCTATGAGGATGTGTCTGTGAACGAGCAGCTGTACATTGTGGTGTTTGGGGAGTGCCTCTTCAATGATGCTGTCACTGTGGTGAGTAAACTAACGTAAACATTACATTAACAACGTGAACTGCTAAAGGTTCATGAATACGCACCTATCTGATGTGGGATTATTGTGAAAACAAACAGGCTAAAGAGCAAGCGCGCTCTCTCCACTGGTATCAATCAAAAACAGTGCATTAAGTCTGCACCTCAACGACAAAAGACATGTACATATGCAAAGTGTGAACGTTACCTGACAGCAAAATAGTGTAATAAGATAGACCTAAATTGATGTTAATCTCTCTCTACTGTTATTTTGCCCTGCAGGATCCCAAATAAGACATGCTTTATATATACAGCCTACCTGTGTGCTTTATAATGCAATTGCTGGGTTTCAGGTTCCAGAATGTGATGATGTCATACCCTCAGATGGGGGTCAAGGGTCAGAATTCTGTATTAACTCTATGGGATTTTATAAGAAATATATAGAAGTAATTTTCCTGCCCCATCATTTCTCATTAAAATGTATAGGGCTATAGAATTTTGTGATGTCAGCTGCGACCCAGCAATACTCTTAATTGGGATGTAATATCAGACCGGTCCAGATTGATTTGAATGCTGAATGAAAAGTAAACTAATAAGTAAACTTTAACAATATTTTAAAAGAGACGTTCTAAAGAAAAATAAAAAAATCAGAGTATTGTTTAGTGGCGTAAACACGTGTTTCCATATAATAATCCTCCATTGTATTGTATTATTTCATCCAGTCTATAGATTCAGTTTTATGCCTTAGCTCACTCAAACAATACTGTCTGGTTTTGTGTGTTGCATGTATGACTCTTACATGCTCTTTATTTGCCTTGTATTATTTGGATGTGGAAGTGGTGGCATGTTGACATCAGCAGAACAAACGGTCCCCAGTCAGCTTGCTCCGTGATGCTGCTAAACCTGTTTTTCACTCTTCACTGTTGCATTTCCCTGTGAGGGAGGGGTTAGCATTAGTGTTTTAAACAGGGCCCATACTCAAGTTTCCCCCACTGTCCCACCTGCGTTAAACGCCTCTTGGCTTTGGTGTGGCACTGGCGACTCTATTGTTGATGACACACAGTAGCAGAGCTGGTTCAGTAAAGTGAACACAATCATTTACCCGAGAGACTCGGAGCTCTGTGTCATAGAGTTAGCTCAAATGTAACAGGAAATTATATCGGGCTGTTTTGTACAATGTAAAATGATAAGAAATGTCTCAACTGGCACTGCCTTTTTTATGGCTTATCATATCCAGGTTATGAACACAGGTACACATAAGGCTGTCCCCATACAATGCAAACTATTTTCTAGCAAATGTAAAATTTTATAGTTCAGAAAAAAATAAAAAATAAATAAATAATAATAATAATAATAATAATAATACAGTTTGGAACTTCTTTACAACCAGTTTGAATACTTTTATTTTTTTTATGCTTTCTTAGAAATGTAATTGTGAGTAGAGGAAGGGAGAGTAACTTATTAGATGTATGTACTCAAGTAAAAGTACTGATCCAAAAATAATTAAGGTGTAAAATCAGGTGACATAGTGTGGTATTTCCAAACAATATACTGTAAAGTAAGTAAGTTCATTAGGGGTGTCATATAGAGGGTGACACAGGAAAGAATTTTCACTCCCGCTTACAAATGTACTTAATATTATTATTATTATTATTATTATTATTATTATTATTATTATTATTAATAATAATTTCAGACTTCCCACAGCGGCATTAGCTCTGGTTTACGTTTAGCTCTTTTTTTGAGCCCTTTATTTTTTCTGGTTTGCACCTTGTTTCGACCTAATTACTTTAGACTTGAGTAAGTCCCGGTTTAATAAAAACATAATGGTTTATGGCATACAGGCATTCCTGCTCCTGCCCACTCCCGTCAAAATTCCATCCTGACCCCCCGGGACTCCCAAAAAATGGTCAGCCTCTAGTGTTAAAAGTAGGTGATATGTAGATTAATTTTTGTTCTTAGTAACGAACAAACAAATAATAGTGTTTTGGGCAAATCTAGATTAGATCTAGACAATATGAAATGCATAGATAATTGTAGATGTGGACTAGTCTGCTTACTGTGCTTCTTGGTGAGTCATTCTTTTTTTATAGGCAAACTGTGCAGAGTAAATATGTTATTAGATCACTTTATCTGAAGCCATGTCAAGCTTGCTGATTAACACATGGCCTTTGACACAACACACCGCCCACTGTGTGCTGAAATGTGTGCATTGCTTTTACAGGTGTTGTACAATATGTTTAACTTTGTTGCGGACATGCCGGTGGGGGAGCCAGTGGATGTGTTTTTGGGAATGGCCCGGTTCTTTGTGGTGGGCCTTGGTGGCATGGCTTTTGGCATCCTGTTCGGCTTCGTATCGGCTTTTACCACGAGATTCACTTCAAAAGTCAGAGAAATCGAGCCGCTGTTTATATTCATGTACAGCTACCTGGCGTATCTAGTCGCTGAGCTGTTTGCCATCTCATCCATCATGGCGTAAGTACAATTTTGTAGTATGCACCTATATAAAATTTTAGCTCATAGTTTGATAGTTCATTTTTGCTTGTTGAGCCTGATGTCTGCTGGCTTTTGTTTCTTACACTGTAAACCTGATGTCAAATATAGTCCACTGTGTGCTATATTTTACATCATTGGCCTCTCTATCTATATAGTCTATATAGTCAATCGTGTGAATATCAGCCCATATTATTGTTGAGCTAATATACCAGTAGTTGATTCATCAAGGAAGAAGCCTTTATGAATGTCTTGTCTATTCTGTGCAGTATTGTGACTTGTGCCCTCACCATGAAGTATTATGTGGAGGAAAACGTGTCCCAGCGCTCCTGCACGACCATCCGCCATGTTGTCAAAATGCTGGGCTCCATCTCGGAGACCCTCATCTTCTTCTTCCTGGGTGTTGTTACCATAACGACAGAGCATGAATGGAACTGGGGTTACATCCTGTTCACGCTGCTGTTTGCCTTCATCTGGAGAGGACTGGGTACGAACAGTCTTTGAGTCCTTTATGTTAAATGCCAAAAGGCCGCAGGATCGATGTCAAAATGCCCTGCCCTCACTCGCCAGTCGCAAGGGTCAACTCTATTAAACCTTTAGCTATTAAAATGTATGCATTCATATAAATAACTTAAACTATACAGCAGGCCCAAGGTTAAAAACATGTATAAAAGAACTTAGTCCTGAGAAACTGTTTAGCATGGCCGTAACTGATTTGTGGTAGCAAATATATTAAAGGATTTTCTTTTATTTCTTGCTCCAGGTGTGTTGGTGCTGACCCAGATTATCAACCCTTTCCGCACCATACCATTCAACCTAAAGGACCAGTTCGGTTTAGCTTATGGAGGCCTACGTGGTGCCATTTCTTTTGCCTTGGCCTTCACTCTTCCAGACAACATCGGCCGCAAGCAGCTCTTCATCACTGCCACCATCGCCATCATCCTCTTCACTGTGTTTCTCCAGGTGTTTCTCCACCACCTCGTCTGGTTTTATTATACAGAAAACCCACAAAAAACCTATCATTTGTTGTTATTAAATATGGTTTTATTTGTTTTTACAGGGAATCAGTATCCGACCTTTGATTGAGTTAATAAATGTACGAAGAACAAACCGTAATCTTGAGACCATTAATGTGGAGGTCCACTGTAGGGTAAGAGCATCATTGTAAGTGAATAATACATTTTAGACGTATAGGTAACATCCATAATCCTTACTGTATGCTCTCACAGCTCATGGAGCACACCATCGCTGGCATTGAGGACCTCTGTGGACAGTGGAGTCACTTCTATTGGAAAGACAAGTAAGATCTCATGTCTCTTCTTCACTCTGAACACTCGGGCAAAACAGAAAGCCCAGATTTTTCCACTGAAACTCAAAGACCGGGCAACACTCTCGGTGTGGTTTTGTTTGACTATTGTTCTCGCAGGGACACTGTGGGAATGTAGACCGCCTCCTACAGCCTGGTGTCAGGTTGCACTTGCTTCAGCTTCTGACATTTCTATTTTCAATTTTTCTTTTTGTTCCTTATTGTACAGTAGTGTGGCAGGAAACAAGGGAGAAGATCAGGGAGTGACATCCGGCAAACTGTCATGAGCCTGATTCAAACTCGCAACAAGAGCATTTTAAGCTCCGAATATGGCCCGCACGCTCTACAAACCGACCCGACATATCTATTTTAAAGGCTTTAAAAGGAGGCCCTTTTGCCAAACTGACCATAACTGGTGAAATGATATTATTACAGACCATTCTTCTGCATTTGAAACTAATGCAATCTTATATTTTAAACACAGATGAGTGCCACATTTGACTGATTCAATACACGACTTCATTTACGATAACCACTGTATCCTGTTTTTCCTTTTGCATCTCAACTATATCTTGTTCTTCTTTCTTCATTTGTTGACACTGTTTTCTTGCTCTTCCGGTTAGGCGAGTTTTTCCCAGGCTTTTTCATTTTTACTTATAAAATGAATTGTAGCTCTGTATAAGTTATGTCGGCATATAAGTAACTAGATTGTTCTGTATCTTCAAGTATACAACCGCATCTTCTAATTCCAGGTTTTTGAAGTTTAACAATCTTATCCTGCGTAAGATCCTGATTCGGGACAGTCGCGCAGAGTCTAGTATTGTGGCATTGTATAAAAAGCTTGAGCTTCAAAATGCTATGGAGATTCTGGACACTGTGGCTGGAGACATCAGTGCTGCACCTTCCATTGTATCTCTTTAGTAAGTCACCCATTTCTCAGCTTTTTGTACACACAAAGAATTCTTGTTATCGTTTTTTGTGTCTTTGTAGTGAGGAAAAGAAGAATCCCAAGCCTAAGAAGTATTTGGCTGGCGACCTGAGGAACATGCATGACATCCTCTCCAAGAATATGTACAAGATCAGACAACGGGTAAGATTTCAAAATTGTATCAAGTATTTTTTTGCCTCAGTAGCACCAACATCAACATGACAAACAATCTGCAACCTTCAACCTACATATACCTCAGTACAATATATTTACATGTAAAACCCGTGTACATGTGATTTTGAACGAGGCCAGCTGAAACTCATGGCTGTTTTGCATAACTTCAAACTGTGTCCAGTACTTTTCCACTGGTGACATCAGCCTCTTTACTTGATGTTTAGACAAATAGAGAGCATGTGCTTCTGTTCTTGAGACGTCTAATGGCCTAACTATGTTAAGATACTCACACTGACCTGCTTCATACAAACTGTACTTTCCACACCCCAATAGATAAGCTGTGTTAACATCTCTGAACAGGCGTTGAGTCAGATGGTTAACAGATTTTGCATTTGTGCTGCCATGTTGTACCTGACATTTTAATGTTTTTCTAAATTTAGACTGTGGCATTTACCGGTAAACATGCCCTGCCGAATGATCGCCACACCAAAGAAATCCTTATCAGACGTCACGCCAGTATCCGCCGCAGCCTCAGACCTGGCAGCTTTCAGACCTCAGTAAGCTACTGTCTTTTATAACTCAAACATTTCTGTGAGAATTATAAATATGTGTGAAATCATTCATCTTTCTTTACTGTACCTTAGGCAGTGCCCAAATCACAAAAGTACTTCTCTCTACCTGCTGGACAGAACCTGGAGTCTAGATTTCCTCCTCAGAGACTGAACCAGGAAGGTAAGAAACGATAAAGTACAGATAAAAAAAAATATTAAATTATAGTCTGTTCCTCTGCTGCATGTATGTATGTATGTATGTATGTGTGTATGTATGTATGTTTGAATATGTAATATTTATGGAAATTATTTCTCCCATCCCAGGTGATCAGGAAACCATGTCAGAAGTGGCCTATCCTGCGAGCCGGCGCTCCAGGTTTGGTCAGCCCACACGCTCCTCCTCCTCCAGAGCCATGATGCCTCTGCGCAAACTGGACACTTTGAAGGAGGCCACTTCTGTTGACATGTTAAATGAAAACAAAGAGAATAGCAGAGCAGGGATGTCCCGAAAAAACTCATCCTCCAGCGACTCCGTGCTACCTGCTCCTTCACGACACTTCTCTCCCACAAGTGGTGACGACAACGGATTAATAGACAATCTCCGAAATGTTCATCAAGAGGCAGAGGAGGACGAGGACCAGCCTGCCTCTCCTCCTCCAGGCTGGGCCGCTGAACCCCGGGACAACACGCCCAGAAACCCCCTCCTCAGACGACCGCAGTGGAACCCCAAGAAGATGTAAAACCGCTACAAACTATACAATCACAAAATGAATCCCTAAAGATGAACTGTCAATTGCTCGGGTAAACTACCAAACTGCGATGAACAGAGGAGCTCCAATCTTTGATGAAGAGGAACCGTTACAGTTGAACACAAAATGCACAGCAGTGAAGAAACTCCCTCCATAGATTATTTTAGTTTGTAACATGAATTTAAACCTTTACTGTGAACATGTTCTTTGTACCTGTAAATATTATGTGTCGTGTGACTGAAGAATGACTGAGATTTTACAGTAGTGTAAATATTATGTGTCGTGTGACTGAAGAATGACTGAGATTTTACAGTAGTGTATTTTATATTTATCGGCTGTGGCTGTTCATTTATTGTATCATTCATTTTACTCCTAACATTAAGTGCTTTTATGTCTATTACAGGGAAAGGTCTTAAAGTCAGGCCAATGTTTTACTGTAATAAATTTTCTACAGTGTTCAAAATGGTATCTTCTTGAAAACGGACATTGTGGCAAACATAATGCAGTTGAAAAATATAACCACCTAGGATTACGATGTGGCATACTCTTCACACTATACGCAGATTATATCCAATTAGATATACCACATTTAAAGTGGTCTAATGAAGACATTACTGCGCACCATCATGTGTTCAATACCTACTGCATACTTTCTATCTTGCAGTCTTTACCAATTAAATATATATTATTAATTATTCTTTGGTCATCATAATACTGCAAAACCATTTGTGGGAAAAATAATCTTATCCTCTTAAATTAAAACAGTCCCTAAGAATAAATGTGTATATATATTGAATAATATATATAATGAATTACTATGCCCCCAACAGCATACATTTAATTATTTTAAAAATGGTTCATACAAATTTCCCAAAACATTATATTTACATTAATATAAGACAATGTTTAAAAGAAAAGCACAGTAAATGGTAAACCATCTACCCATCCATCTTCACAATCACATGTTGAGGTAACTGTAAAATTCAGTAAAGGTTATTATTGGCTGGTATCTTTAATATCATATGTATAGTTGAGTCATGCTAAACTCCTAGTGTCATCAGCAAGTGTTTGTGGCACGGGCCATAATATGGATCACACAATTTTCCTCTCAGACTAGACAATTCAACAGTGCAGTTCTCACTCCATGAATCCTGGTTCCAGAGCTGGTGAACCAGTTTCAATGTAGCGTACGGTGTCTCCTGATGAGGACGGTAGAAGTCTGCATAATAGTCTCCACATTGTAGATGGCATCACACAAATAAGAGCCCTTCTCTTTCTAGTGGTTGTTGTGTAAATAAATAAGTCAGTTTTAAACATTCAAAGCTAGGCCTGTTTTGTCCTTCCTTTCCCATTCCATTTGGGAATTCGGATAAGCAGTAACCCTATAGCAGAGAGTGCCAGGACCACTCCTAGACTCGGAGGTCCACAGGGACTAAACTCCTGGGTCAGTCCAGACAGGAGAGGAGCTAAGACCCGACCCACGGCTGTGACAGACTGTCCCGCTCCGATCAAAGTGCCACTGGCATGCACCCCGCCCCGCTGCAGCTCCAGATCTGTGATACAAGTCCGTCCAATGGAGGTGGAGATAGCAAAGAAGGTAGAGGTTAACAGGACCTGCCAGACACTTGGGGCAGTCGCGTACAAAAAGATGAGTGAACAGGTGAGCACTGTAGAGTGAAGTAACAGTGCAGGCATTTGGTTTCCATACAGCTTTGTAACAGGTCCCACTAAAAACCCCGACATGGCCCCTAACAAGCTGCTGTAGCTGATGAGGTAACCTGTCATCTTTGGTTTGAGAGAAAAGCGCTCCTCCATCGCCAGAGAGAAGTTACTGTAGTAGAGCATTATCGATATGGCCATCAGCAGACGCACAAGGAACAGGTCCCACATGTCGGAGGAAGCTACAGTGTGAATCCTGGACCCCACAGAAGACAGCTGTCTCCAGACGGGCCTCCACTCCACCGGCTCTGTGGTGGGCTGTTGGAAATGACTGTTTGCAAGGGAGCCATTCTGTGTAGACTTATTGCTGGTGCTGCATTCAGGACAGACTTCACTGTTGTTGATGCCATTGCAATTGATTATTGTCTCATGCCAAGGCAGCATCCACACCAGTCCTGTAATAATAAATACAGACTTACAAGAAGCACACCATCATATACTGGTCATACTGAGTCATCTTTTACCCCACCTGTGTTCAGGACAAATATGGCTGCACAAGTGAAGGCTGATGTGTAGAAGCCTCCATCATGCTCATTGAGATATCCACCGACCACTGGACCCAGAATAAAACCAACACTGGAAGCTGCATTAAAATGTCCCATCACCAGAGGGCGCTCCGACTCAGACACAAGGTCAGACAACAGCGCCCTGCAGATTGACAGTGAGTGCTTGAACAAACCTGAGGAAAACAGTCAATACAGATGAAAAAGAGATGAACAGGTCTGGTAAACAATGTATACCCCCTTACTGAGATAATCTGTTCTTGTGGCAGCATGTGAATTATTGAGGTTAACATAAATATATCCTTACCCACAGGAATCCGTGCAAGGACAAATAAAGCAATGCTGGTGGACATCCCGAGCAGGCTGTAGCCAAAAGCACTCAGCAGCAGACAGGTGAGCAGAGAGTACCTCCGTCCCACCACATCACTCCAGCTGCCCTGCCAACGATGTACAGAATTACTCAATTACAAAAAAATATTGAATCAGTAATGAAAGAAAGAAACTCCAAAACCATCCTTTATACACTGAGAATACGTAAAATCCCCTAACTCTGTATTTCGGGTCAACCAACTGTTACACAAGAACTTAACTCAATTCTCGCCCTGGGTACATGTCTCTCAACAATCTGATGAAATAATTTGATTATGTCCAATTGAGTTTGCTGTATTCTGGAGGATTATCATAGAGACTTTGCTGTTCATGTATCCAGTGCTTATCAGGAAGGGGGGCGGTCCACACACAAGAGGCGAACAGACGAGTCCTTATGCATGTAATTTGTTGCATGACCCTTGAGAATTAAACCAATTTCATCAACGAGGAAAGTTGAGAATACCAAATCAGATGCCATTCTTCTGGTTGAAAACTGAAGATGAATTTGAATACTTCAGTGTTATACTTATTAGACAGACACACATGTAAAACTAAGGATATCCTAGTAGTTCTGTAAGTAAACTAGTTGACAACTAACTAGTGCACACATTAAGCACCGTTGTTTATTGTTCTTGTCAAATACCAGGAATAACTAGAAATTCAACCATGTTTGTCCACTATGACCATGTCTTTGTTGAGCCAGAAAGAAAGAGGGTCAGTACTTACAACTATAGTGCTTGAGAACAGCTGCAAGATCCCATAGGTAGATCCTGCAAAAATATACAGATAGATAGATAGATAGATAGATAGATAGATAGATAGATAGATAGATAGATAGATAGATAGAGATAGTAATTCAGTCAGTAATTCTTAACAAACAGATACAAAAAGTATAAGGGACAGTCTTTACCTACAAGGCCAGCCACAGTGGGACTGGCTCCTAAAGACTTCACATGGTGGCTGAGAAGAGGGATGATCATGCTCACCCCAAACAGGTCCTAAAAACAAAAAAGAGAGTAATCGTCAGCCAGGTCAGATTAATCGAAAAGCCTTCAGGGCCTGGACACCCCTAGTAGTAATAATTCTGGAGAATGCACTGTGCAGTCAGACGAGCCAAAGACTCTTGCCAAAGTCTTGATTGAAGTCACATAGTATTTTGCTCGCAAACATGTATCAGCCTAAGCTGCTCTCCGAAACTGGGACTAAATACATTCACCATCTTTAACTTATTTAACCAGTTTTAGACTATAATATTTATATTATAATATTATTTTTGCAGTGACAATAATTGTCTTGCAGTTGAACTCAGCCAGGATCACATACACATTGGAACATATGATTCTGACAGCAGTCATCAAGCTCTGGACTTAAAACTGACAAAACAAGCTGCTCCACTAGTTGAGTGGACTATTAATAGAGCTATTGAAGCTACTCTAGTCAGAACACAAATTATTACTGTATTATACCTATGAATCATGCATATTATTATGCTGTAAAAAGGTACTCCTGTTAACTAACTGCTGTTTTTGACCTATAAAGGGCCATTGGCAAGAAAGACTGGGAAAAACCCCGCTCTGTATCGTTATAAAAGTCTATTAACCATTTCCAGAATCACTGCAGGTATTGACATCATTTGCCCTGAGTTGTTGAAATTCAGGCTTGAGCAAATAGTTTTACACATTTGGCAGATTATTAAAAAGATGGTCAGCTACTCACCATGAAGCCCACCACATAGATACACTGTATGATCCTCGCCCGACCCCCGGGTTTAAGAAATAAAGAGCTACATTTCTTGTGATTCATCCTCTTGCAGTAACAGCCCCGGCTCCAGCCAAAACGGAAGCGCGCATAGACTCTCCACCGTCCCGTACCGGCAACTGTCCGGCATACAGGGGAGCGGGCAACCCGGATCAAGCAGAAATACATCAGCCAAAGTGGATATGTGACGAATTTAAAAAGCAATTGACCAGTATGGCGTATAGAAAAATAGAAGTCCGAGAAATAGTTAACGTTTATTACATGTTCACGGGACATAAACGTGACGCAATTTACGAGTCCCCCCTTACTTCCTCGAATATTTGGTATGGCCCATTGATGTCACAAGAATGAGCACGTTGCTGTGTTATTATGAAAGTACAAGTTCACTCTGAATTTAGAATGGCAATTTAGTAAGGCTGTTAATAAATAATACACATATCATAATCTATACACCAAATGTACACATTCATTAGTATATAGCCTACTAGTGAGTATTCTCCACAAATTGAAGGATATATAAAACATATTTAATGGTACTATGGCACGTCTATGCTGTAAGATCACTGAAAATGTTTTAAATGTTTTATTCATCGAATGCATTGGAATTTGGAGATTGTGCTTCTACGCCACCAAGTGGACAAAACTTTCAAAGCTCAGCTGAAGTATCCTATCAAGGATACGACTTTCTATAACCTACACATCCATTATTTAGACATACATTACAGAACTATACCTGTGGTTAGGGTTAAACAATGGTTAGTCATAAAGTGTATCCATTTCTAAACAGAAACAACATGAGCACAAAGTAGAATGTGGGCTCATCCTGGTTCAGTGGGGTTGCCAAAGGCAAGAAAATTGCATCCTCAGGCAAAAGCATCCATACAGCCAATAAAATATATACTATATATCACTTCTTAAAATGGCATACTAAATTGTACAAACAGAAACTCCATGCACTTTTTAAAATCAGAAATACATCTTTAGCTCTTGTGTGCCGGAGCCTTGTTTCCGAAGGCTACTGTACACTGTATTCTTCCTAACCCACCCTCTTGGGATCCTTGGATCACATCTGTGTGCAAATTAGTCTGTGTGTACGTGAAGCTCGACTGCTAAATGTTCCTATGGAATGCTAATAAAGTATTAGTATAAGTATCAGTAAACTGAGTAGACTCAAACCCTCCAATAAATATTCTAAATCTATGAAAGAGGAAAACAGGCTTATTTATGCTAATTAATAAAGGGTAAGACAACGCACCAGTAGAAGACTGTTACACCATGAGATGTAATGACCCCTGCCATTCTCTGCAGAAAGAATTTTTCTTTTTTCTAAGATTTAAAATTGGTAAAAATAATCTTCACTAACTGGTGTCAGTGCATGCATTTACTTTCACCACCCCATTTACAAAAAACAGCAGGTCATGACTGTATATTTGTTTGCATGTTGAGCTAGTGGTCCAGGAGTCCTCTAGTGTCCTGACATTCCCATGCAGACCCAGGAGGTGTCCAGTTGCCGCGAGTTATTTCTGCATTGACCCTTCCCCTCCCTTTACTCCCTCCAACTGCTGCTGGTGCACCGTGGAGAGGGTAGAAGACAAGTCAGTCAGTAGTTAGTCACATCCCAAAAATAGCCCTGGGGTGGATGGTGGGTGGGCAGTAGCAGACCCCAGTAGGGTGTGAATCATGTGCATGCTGCCATAACACAAGCAAAGGAGACCGTAAAGTCCAGATCTTAACCGGATAATATCAACAAGAGGAGTGACTTACTTGGAGCAGGCCTGTCACGTGAACACACTGTCGTTGGAAGTGTGTGAGCTTTACAATATCTTGGACCATGAAGCTCAGCGTGGCTTTATTTTTTGCTGGCCTTTTTGGGGCCCTGGCAGTGGTCTTCATCTTACTTTCGTTTGGGACAGATTACTGGCTGATGGCCTCAGAGAACTGCCAACCTGATGGACCTGTTGCCCCAGCTGGTGTGGTCACTGAGGTGAGTGTGTGTAGAGGCAGTGGGGTATGTCTGCAGGTTGTAAATAGCAGGGGTGAAATGTCTGTCCTAAATGTTTGGTGGGGTCATGTCGTTATGGGCGTGAAAGTGGTTTGAAAGTTAAATGAATTACATTTTGAAGCCTGTCACTGGATGAGCCTTTATTATTGTATATGTGAAGTTACAGCGTGATTGAGACATGGCTTATAACCTGTATAGGCCTACAGCTCTGATGCCAACACAAATACCAGTAGTCCCTGTGGCATAGCAGTGGATTAAGTATCACCAACTGGAACATACCTCATATCTACTATAGTGAGCTCTTCACTAGAATCAAGAGCTGGGCATAATGATACAACTCTACAGCAGGAGATTGTTTTGAATTAACAGATGAAACCTATATTATAAAAGTGTAAAGATAATGAAAACGATTCAGTTATATCAGTTATAATGTAGGTTAGAGAAGCTTGGTCAGCTCCACCTTTGACCTGACCTGGCAGCTGCCCTGTGCCATGGAACCAAAATGGTGCCAAAGCATCTATAGTATGTTTAGATTGTATCTAACAGTATGATTTGTATACAACAACCGGCTCTTCTTTTATATCATTTTAGCGTGGAGATGTTGTGATGCAGAAGGATTATAGTGATCTTACCCTGTACCATGAGGGGTTCTTCTGGAGGTGTTCCTTTGGAGCCAACATGGACGACGATAACATGATCTGGAAGCTTTGGTTCAGTAAGTGGAGCTTATACATTATGTTTATACCATGTTTATGTTTGCCTAAGTATAACATGTAGATTGTATAACACCAAACTGAAAGCAGGGACGACGACAATGACGTGTCTGCTTAAAACTGTCTATTTAAAACAAATGGGGTGGAAACCCCTCTCATATGATCATTAAGCACCATGTGATGTTATTCTGGTCTTTTGTCTGGTGACTCTCTAAAATTTACTTTATGAATGGTGAGCCATTGTTATAAACAGCCTGGAGGTCTTACATACCTTGTGAGAGTCTGTGGAATTTCACAAGGAGGGAGACAGCCATGGTGGGCCACAATGAAGTAGATCAATAAGAGACAATGTGGATAAAAAATAGACTCCCACAGTGTTGTGTTTTTACTGATTTTGGTAATTCTCTATCTTCAGCAAACCAACCATCATCAAAGCTGTGTATGCCTGCCTATCTCTTCCCATTCCCTGTGTCCCAGCAGAGCCACAACGCCACACAGTACGACTCTGCCATAAGTAAGTCTTTACATTCACCTAATACTTTGCCCTTTGTTACATTACACATACAGTAATTGTCTGGCCTGGTGTGCAGTTTACAGAGGCTTCTGGAGTATCTTCATGCTGGTGGGAGTGGCTGCAGTTATAATTGGTGGCTTCATCATCATCTGTGCTGCTCCCTTTGCCAGTCACTGCTTGTATAAAACAGGAGGAAGCCTTCTTCTTATATCAGGTGAGACAAAGACCTTGTATGAAGTTTGTTGGATAGTTTATACATATTGCACATGTCTAAATAACATATATAGTTGAATGGATAGTTTATAGATGTCTAACCCTGTGCCAATGCCTCCAGGTTTCTTCCTGCTCTGTGTGGTGGTGATGTTCGTGTTGTGGTTAGAGGTGTTGGATGTAGTGACTGTGTACATCGATTACCAGCGCTCCACTCTGTGTCCAAACTTCTCACTGTCCATTGACTACGGCCTGTCTTTTATGTTTGCTCCTGTGGGCATCTTCTTCTGCTTCCTGTCCGGCCTTCTCTTCCTCCTGATTGGTCGAACAATACAGATCCACTATCACTGATTGAGTTGCAGGATTCTGGAAGAGGATGATTTGATAATTTTATTGCAGAGACAGATAAAAATGTGCAATATTCACTTATGGTGCAAATGCTTTGTGTGCTTTAGACGAGCTGTGTGAGTGTGTTTAAATGGGTATTTTAAAGTTCACATCTGACGTGTGTGTGCAGGTGTTTAGCACTTGTTTGAGCAGATTGAAATAATAATAAATGAGAAACCTTAATAATTATAACATGCATGATTATTTTATATTATATTTTAATTATTTTAGTGTTGCCGCTTCTACTGTAAGTTCTACTTCACAATATGTGGTAATTATCACAGGCTATTATGTATTATATAATATTCACAGATTTAAAAAAATAAAATATATGTTTTTGAATAAAAAAATAAATATGTCAGAAAGATGGATATTTTTCTTTTCTGTCAGTCCTCTGACTAACTGGTCATTGTCCAGGGTGTATAGATGCCCATAGATGCTGGGAAAGGCTCCAGTCATCTGCCACCTGAGAAGATGAATGACTGGATATTGATATATATTACAATCATCTCTCACATCAGGCTGAAAAGTCTAACTTTTTCACCCCAACTTGGCAAATAAATTACAACTGTTTTTATTTTAGTTTAAGATGTGTATAGCTTCACAGCAAGGCTATATACAATCACAGTTTCATAAAGTTTTTGTTGATCAACAAATCAACACCGATAGAATGGTTAAGGAATGTTATGATGCTATAAAATATATGTATTTATTTTGGCATTGTGTATTTTCATTTGCCCAGCAGACGCAAACGTAAACAAGGCCTGTGCTGTCGTCCCCGACAGCAAAGTGTATATCGGCGAAAACGACCCCACACGTCTGCCCCGTACGTCTGCCCCGTACGTCTGACCCATACGTCGCCCCGTACGTCT
>JAVQKC010095898.1:0-50453 GCA_036025475.1 Philypnodon macrostomus | reverse complement strand
TGAAAACTGTTCTGTTTAGCTGTGCATATGACAACTGAATGTGGTTCTTATCTTCAAACTTTTTATTTTTAAACTTAATTAATCTTATTGTTGTGTTTTTAATTGTATTATGTTCTTTAACTTGTTGTTTCTGTAAAGCCCCTTGAATTGCCTTGTGTATGAATTGTGCTATACAAATAAACTTGCCTTGCCTAGGAGGACATGCAGACTCCACTCAAAGAGATAATGGGAACCTTGCGAAGAGAGAATCAAGCTTCACTTTTTTGCAAAGAACATAATCTAAGAACATTGCAACCAGTAAAATCCCATGTCACTGTTTGACAAGGCAGACTGAGATTAAATTAGGCCTAAAAAATGGACCACCCAAAACACCAGAGCGTGTCCTGGTCTCTCATTGTTCTGATGACGCTCTGTGATCATATACTTCTCTATAGTCTGGGACTGTCCCTGTGATTCAAATTATAGTGTGAAAAATAAATGTCAGATAATTAAAAACACCACTCTCTTTGGGTTCATACAGACCCCCTCACATAAAACATAAACACATGGTTCCACTTCATATCTCCCTTCGCTGCAGTGGGCCTTGATTAGACCTTTTTCTTTTTTTTTTTTTTACATATTTGGACCAGCATCGTCCATGAAAAAATAATGTGTGTTTTCTATACAGCTACATTATGCATCACTTCCTTTGTTAGTTTAGGGTATAATAGGGCTGCAAAATATATTGCATCATTTACCATTTACATTCACAATAATTGTCCAATCATAAACAAAATGTGTTTTGGCCAAAATAAAGTACAAAAAATGTCTGTTTTATAATACGTTGGACTTAGATATATATAGATATATATATATATTGGAGATAGCATCTTTCTAGATATCATTGTATTATTCATTCATTCTCCACACCCGGTTGTGGTAAGATATAGTGTAGCCGCAGCTGCCATGGGGTCCACTGCACCACTGTCACCCCTTAACCCTGTCAATAAATGGCTAACATATTCAAACTTAAGCAATACATTTATGAACCCATAAATACATTTAAAAACAGCTGAAATATTACTCGGTGAGTCAAAATACTGCATGATTTGTGGAAAAAACATTTGTCTAGAAATGTATTTATCCTAGTAAGGGTTTTTTTATGGTGCAACTATCAGTGTTGCAATTGTAAATGCTGAGTTTCAGAAAGAGCTCTTAACTGTCCAAAACCATCTCTGTTTTAGTAAATATTTAACTCTGGCCAAAAGCTTGTCCTCAGTGACCCACTCTCACTCTCACTGGCCCAGGCCCAGACACTGGCTTATCTCTTTGTATCAATCTCTGTTTTGTGTCTAGTCTTATCGCAATTTTCTTTTTATGGAGACATTATGAACCAGACTTTTAAAGTGGGCCAAAAAAACCTTTACACAGTACATCTTTTTGTTTCCACTTGGCAACATCAAAGATACACGTTTTAAAGCTATATATCTCCCATACAGACCAAAGCTTTACAAATAAATCATCTTCTATCATTTTTACTTCAACAACTAGCAGTATTTGAACAGAAATTCATTGAAATTATTATCTTTGGTTAGCCGGAAAAGGGTGGTGGAGAAGTCCTGCCTCATGTGGAGGAGTTCAAGTATCTCGGGGTCTTGTTCACGAGTGAGGGAAGGATGGAACGGTGCAGCCTCTGGAGTGATGAGGCCGGTGTACCGGACCGTTGCGGTGATGAGGTCGGTGTACCGGACCGTTGCGGTGATGAGGTAGGTGTACCGTACCATTGGGGTGATGAGGTCGGTGTACCGGACTGTTGCGGTGATGAGGTCTGTGTACCGGACCGTTGTGGTGAAGAAGGAGCTGAGCCGGTCGTTACACTCACCTAGGGTAATGACCTAAAAGCAAGATTGTGGGTACAAGTAGCCGAAATGAGTTTCCTCCTCAGGGTGGCTGGGCACTCAGTTACACAAGGACACGCTGGAGGGATTATATCTCTCAGCTGGCCTGGGAACACCTTGGAGTCCCCCCGGAGGAGCTGGAGGAAGTGTCTGGGGAGAGTGAAGTCTGGGCATCTCTGCTTAGATTGCTGCCCCGGATAAGCGGAAGAAGATGGATGGATGTTTAGCCTATAGAAAATAAAAATTGCGCTCAATAAGAGTCGGCACTTTCACACTAAATAAATAAATCTGACCCCACTAGAAAAAGTCTGGACACCCCTGCTGTAAAAGAAGGAATGTTTTTCATTAGCAGAGGTCAAGCAGATTATCTTATCCTGTCAGCAGACCTCACTAACATACAGTAACTATTAACAAGGCTTTCCATTACGCTTTGTGCCCACAATTATAAGCGTGCCTCAGCTGAAAGAAGACATCTTCAAAATGCTGTAGTGTGCATCTCTCAAGACACCACATAGTAAATATATCAACAGGCTTCTTCATAATTGCTTTCCACTGGCTAATTATTGCTCTGCTAATTATGGGTCTTCATTTACAGAGGAAGTGTAAAACCCCCAAAAGAATCTGGATTTTATTGGAGAACAAGTTGGTTTTGAACAAATTAAGGCAGTAGTTCTTAAACCTCAGAAAATATTCCTAGTATCTATTTATACAATATAGCACTAAAGTGGGCCCAAATCTAGAATAATCAAGGTCTAAATCAGGACTAAATTGGGTCTTAACAAAGATATATACCAGGACTAAACTAAACTTAATCTTCAACTCTTAACCAGGTCTAAATCAGGACTAAGTTTGGTCTTAACAAAGTCTGAAACCAGGACTAATAATAATAATGCATCAGTTTTATATAGTGCTTTTCTCAACACTCAAGACACTTTACAATTACATTATTCATTCACTCCACAGTCACATCCGGTGGTGGTAAGATACTTGTGTAGAGACAGAGGCGTGGCTGCCATTTTGCGCCTACGGCCCCTCCGATCACCACCAAACACCAATCACACAACCACATTCATTCATAGGCAATGTGGGTTAAGTGTCTGGCCCAGGGACAAAACAGGTCTAAGCCATGCAGAGCTAAACCAAGACAAGCCACAAAGAGCCTGCGTACCCCCCCGGGTCCCATGTTCCACAGCTTGAGAACCAGTGAATTAAAGCCATAATGCACCACTGGCTAAGTCAACATAAAACAAAAACAGTGACGAGTGAAGTGTGAATGTTTATCCTGGCTTCGTCCCACATTGTAATGTAGGTCACTAGATTGAACTTTATTGTTGAAATACGTTTAAAAAATGTCTGCGATGGGACCTCCCGTGCTCCGCTCTGACCTGTTTCCTAAGAGCTCAGACATGCATAAGTCATTGAGTCACACAATTCACATTTTCCAGGCTGACACGCACACACAGACAGCTGCTCAGTTGGACCGGGCCGAGACGCACAATGAGAGTCCACATAGTAACAACAGAGTGAACTGCAGCTCATTGGAAAGTATGTGTAGCTGAGCCATGTCTGTGAGTTTTTAGGTTAAAGTCGAATGCTACAAGGTGTGCTGCTGGACACGTAGTATTCCTTCAACTCCATCCCAATCCTCTATCATGGTCTCACACAAACCAGGAAGTATTGGAATAGCAAGGAACAGTTTGGAGTTGGCTTTTATTTCTTTAAACTAAAAAATAAAAACAGCTGTGAATAAGTAGTGAAATAAAAGTTCAGTGGTTCCTTAATGGCTTTATTTAGGAATAAATATACAAAAAGTCAAAAACAATTTTAAAAATAAAACATAAAAAACATATCTACATTATTTTTGCACTGAGCTAGATAAATGTATACATAGTATACAGCACAGCCCATGCAGGTCATTGCTTATACTTTTGCTGTACAAAGTGCAAAAGCTGGTAAAGACATAACAACATAAAACAAGTACAATAGCCCTGATGGTGTGTGGGTCAACCTCTGGACAAAATGGGGCAGAAATGAACTGCAGGACTTGGTCAAATGTTAAAACTGCTTGGCTGTGGCGATGGGGCCTTGAATAGGGTTCAGCATAACAAAGGAACTGCCAGTTTTTCTTCCCTAAAGTTTATTGTTTCATTGATAATAAATGATCTGAGGTGACTGTGCCAGACAAGCATGATTTAACTGGCTCTGTGACCTGTTGTAGATTATGGAGACAACTAGATTCAACAAATGAGGGCAATAAAGGAAGTCTTCACATATGAACATTAACTGTATACAGATTTCACCACTTGTACAGCATCACACATAAGCAGTAAAACAAGCCCAGTCAGATGGGATGACCAGGGAGTGTTTCTGCCTCAGCCCACGCTACTATGGTCAAGTGGACAAACTGAACTGCAATGGCACACTCTCACTGGCTTTACACTCCTCCATGCAGAAGGGGCTGTTGTGATATTTGGCCTGTCAAAAATTGGGACAAAATTCTTGGAAAGTTCACCTTAAAGCTTTAGCAGTCTCAGTAAGACAAATTATACAATAACATTCCAAATACAAGATAGCTTCCAACAAAGAAATTATGAAATACTTTTACTGGACATATGGCCATGACTGTAAAGAATTTCATCTGATTTCTTCTACAAACAGCTGTAGCAAATTGGCTTAACACTAATATTTGGTCTGGATAATCAATACAGCAGCTAAGCACCATCTGTGGTAGAAAATGGCTCCATCTGCATCACCAAGAGATCTGTTTTATTTCTAATACTTAGAAACTAGGAAATTCCTATGAAAAATAACAAGATGCAGGTGGACACACATATGCTGGTTACCTCACCTGTGGAGATGATGGGCCAATACAAAAGGCTGTACATTTGTGGTGAATGGATACATGGTTTGATGATTGTTCAGTACCTGCTGACCGTAAAAGGGATAAATAAAATTATATTGTGGTGTTTTCTTCATTAAATTAATCAGTTAATGCAAGAGCGATGGTAGCAAAGTATCTTCCAGCATTTAGTCTGCATCTCGGTGTGATCTGAAAGGTACATAATATGCTTTGTTTAAGCTTTTGAATTAATGTTGTTTACTTCTAGATTTTCAATTCATGTTTTTTTTTTAATGAACATGTCTTAGTTTTAGGTACTGAAGCTCTCTCCCCTTGTTGACCACACCCCCTTCACTACTACAGCTATTGCAAGCACAGGAAAGTAGTAGCAAGGTGGGGTTTCAACAACTGTCTATGTAGAAAGGTGTTTTCAGCTCCTGAGAAGATCAACGCCTCAGCATATAAGATTACTCAAACACGCATGAATGAAACAAAACATTGCTCCAGGTAGGTTTTTGATGAGGAAACAACATAGCAAAAAGTTTGAGTTAGCATAATAGGGTCCCTTTAAGTATCCATCACTTTTGCACCATGTGATAAAAGTCAATATTTTAACAAGGCCTGAGGTTACAGAAGTCCAGCTCCTGTGGTTTGCGGAGGCCAATGCAGTGTTCCCTTGGTAGCAGGTGTCCTGTTTGGGCTCTGCACTCCAGCGGGCGTCTCTTGTAGCCTTTACCACAGCTTCTGGAGCAAGGCAACCAGTCCCCCACCCTCCACTCAGGGCAGGGGTCTCCACAGAGCCTGGTGGCAGCTGGCCTTTGAATAGAATCACAGTCAAATCCTGGTTTACCGTCTGCTCTCAAACACTGCACCAACCTCCTCTGTAGCCCACTGCCACACGTCACAGAACACTGGTCCCAATTTGAGGACAGCCACTTCCCTAAACCAGGATCCTCTTTACTGTAAGACTTTTTTAGACCATCCTTGTTATCATCCTCAGCTAGGACGCTATTTTGGGAGTTTGCACGTCCCTCCTTCTTGGTGATCTTGTCCTCTTTGGTCAGCCGGGGCAGGTAGAAGGAGTAGCGGATTCGGGGAGGGGTCATCCTGCCAGCACAGAGTACTTCCACAGTTAGGGATTCTCCTAAAGGATTTACGGCCTGCAGAGTCTCGGAGGAGCCTGATGTGCCACTGTAGCGCATCAAGCTGTTGTTCACATTGATGTCCCTCTCTCCAGACGACACTACGTAGTTCCCATTGAGCAGGTACTGGCCGTGGCTGTTCTTTAAGGCCAGATAGTTATCGTCACTTGTGATGCCTTTGTAACCTCGCTGGCGGATGTCTATGTTGGCGGCACCCACTGGCAGCAAGACCACGAAGTTGTAACCATGCCTGTATAAATAAAAACAAATTATAGATATTTATTTGAAAATTCCTCAAATAATTGTGCAAATCAGTTGTTCACAAATTATGGACTTCAAAAATGTCCTGGTTGGAAATGGCAATTGAAAAAGCCCTTAGGAATTCCTATGTGGAAAGTTGTAGACTATGCTGTTTGTATTTTTTCCATGTGGACCTTGAGTCTGACAAATAAAGATGATGATTGAGGACGATGATGATGATGAAGACCACCCAGACTTGAAAAATCCAAGATGGATGTGCCTAGTTACAATAATGTGATAAACACTATAATACGTCACACTTTACATAGCCCTTAACTACATTGTTCCTGCCTCATTAAGTACAATGTAATATACTGTGTAACAAACTGTAATAACATGTAACTACATTGTACATACAGAATGGTTAAGGTTAGGTACAATGTAGTTACATGTTATTACAGTTACATTGTACTTAATGAGGTAGATACAATGTAGTTAAGGGGTATGTAAAATAAAGTGTCACCCTATAATATTTGTGTTCTTTCCCAACAAGTCTCCCACCACTGACCAAATTCAAAATTCAAAAATATATTTCCGACTAAGAACTGAATTCTGTTACCCCAATGTACGACCTCCAAGGACAATTGTAAAGACCCAATGTTATTCCTGTTAGGCTGAGGCTGTTCTGTGAATGCCTGTTTACTGTGGTTGCTATGGCAATGACTTGGATCATTCACTGTGATTGGTTGTTATCTGAGAGGGTTCTTCTTCTACTGTTACTGTAAGTTTTGTGTGTGTAAGTGTGTTATGCACTTTTTCACGACACTCGTTTCACTTTCAAGCAAACAAATGATTTTTTTTTTGGCGTTGTCTACGGCCTACAGAAGCCTGTGTAAAAGTCTGGCAAAAAAAGAGCCAAGAAATACTTCATTGTGTTTTCCTTTACACCAGAACGCTATAATACTTACGCAGGTTTTGTAAAAAGCCCTGACACTTTCTTGCAGCCCTTGTTATCGCCTCCACAGACTCCACACATATCATGTTTTTTAGATGAACCGATTCTTCCATCGCAGCCGGCTTTGATGCACTTTCCTTGAACACACACTCCTGTTGAATCGGGGGAGCATGGGGTGCCATCCACAACCTGCAATAAGCCAACGCACATGTCAAGGCGTGTGTCACTCAATGAAACATGTCAACTGAGACTCCACTTTGCTACCCCTTTCCATTTTTTGCATTGGCTATTATAGTGGAGTGGGTGTGGTCAGCAGGAGGCAACACAGGGCCACACAAATGGCAGTCTCTTTAAGATGTATAATACTAAAACACTGGACTCACAGGATTTATTGTAAAGTCTTGGCTGTGATTATAACATGCAGCTGCTCCAGGATTTAAATGTCTCAGGAGTATTTTTTATCTCTCCTCCTCCTGTTGGACTGACGTATGAACTCTGTGTGAGCTGCTCAGACTCACATCACACTGTTGTATCTGAATGAGATAAACTCAGGCCTCATACATTAAAACATACATATAGACATCCTAACAACTGGGGTATTTCACTCCTATCTCACAGAAAGAATGGATCTACTGGTGGCCATTTAGATGAGTCATTAACCAACACAGCTAACGTCTTGTTCCTTTGGAGTTTAGTTTAGCTGTATCTTCAAAAGTTCTTTGCCAAACTTATTTGCACATTTTTAACTAGGCTCCAGAGTGGATAGAGCTCCAGTGTTTCCACATTTAGAATAACCCTTATATGTCTTTTCTGAAATAATGATATAATACCCCACCTCTCTTAAACCTGACCAATAGGTGCACAGGCGGGATAGACCTGCTTGAGTTAATTTTGGGATTTTAACTGGGAAAAGTATATGAAAATAGATAATAAACACCACACAGTCCCAAAGTTTGGGGTAGGTGCCTTAAGAGCCGAACACCAGGCATTTCCTTTAATATTATTTAATATTATTTTATATTGGGGTCTATGGGAAAAATCCTTTCTGGTCTGCGTGGGATTTTTCTTTGCAATACCCAATGGCCACTTGTGAAATTGGTACCTTATCTTATAATGCATACAGTACAGTATATGGCTAAAAACAACCATTTCTATTTCAGTGATGCGTTGTGTGATTCTCTGTTTTAGATGACAGCAAACAGAGGTGGTATGAGCACTAGTTGGGATGCAGGTCCTAGGCTGGCCACTAGGGGCGCTGTAGGAGAGTGTAAAGTGGTGATTAAACCGTGACAGCTTGGTCTAAATGTTCTCTATAATTCTGTTTGAGAGTGCCTGTATGAGACTGGTGGGTGTTTTGCAGTGTACTAAAGACAACTGAGGAAAAAAATCAATGTAGAATTGTACTTATTGATCTTTGTGGGAGAAGTTAATTTGCTTTTTATAAATACAGCTGATATGCCAATTTATGTTTCAGAGAGATGTGTTATGTTTATATTATTCTATTTTTGTTAAGGCCCTATATTCTATTATTCCATATTCCAGAGCCAAAAGTATTGAGTGGAAATAATGATGCGTGCACATATACTAGCCTGATGATACTAACTAGTCATAGACAAAAGCTAAGCTTAGACATTGATGCAAAACTGAACCTTATTTTAAAAGGAGAATAAAATAATGCTATAATCAATATTATTGAATCGTATCACCACGTCAGTATCGTGACGCGTATCGTATCATGACAAAAGCTTATTGTTACAGCCCTAGTGGTTAGCAATACCTTTGGAGCCAGAACGTAGAAATATCCGGTGCCATTGGCCCTACAGATGAGTTTACACCTGTCATTGTGGGACACGCCAGAGTATTTAGGAACCCAAACGGCAGAAGACGCAATTCTATTATTGTTGAAACTTTGTCCACTTGTCTCACACTGCTCCTCCCTGAAGGTCTTTCCTGCACAAAATGAGTGGAGGAGATTTTTGAAGTTAAAGGTGAGAGGTGTGAACATGTGATCTTCCAGGGCTCTTTAAACATGTAGTACCTGTGTCGGAGCAGGGGTGCAGATTGCAGGAGCGGTATTTGATCCGAACTCCTTGGCAGTATTTGCCACCGTTTGATGGAAGTGGGTTGTTGCACTCTCTTTTAGAAAGCTGGACACCACCTCCACATGAGCGAGAGCAGGAGCCAAATGGACCCCATTTACCCCAACGACCATCCACCTGAAAGTACATTAAATATCAAAACAACAGAATTAACATACATTAGCTACTATATTGATACAAACTGCTTTTTTTCATCAATAAAATATAGGTTTTGTCTTATGAAACACTCTTTAAGAGATCCAAAGCACTTTACAACTTCATTTCTTCACAACCACACACACTTGTGGAGGGAATCTATCTCTGTAGCCATAATTGTTCTGGGGGAAGACTCACAGAAGCCTCTCAAATCACCACCAAATACGCCAATTGCTATAACACATACTGTACATTCAGCAAGATGGGAGCAAATATCAAACCACCATCCTTCCAATTCGTGGACAGTACCTCCAAAAGGTATGATAACTGTATTTGTATTAATTCAAGATTCTAAAAACATAAACTCAAAAGTGGTATCTACAATGCAACTCATGAATCTTACCTTCACACTTTGGATGTGCCATTTGTTTGTGCACACTCCTCTATCGCAGATCTGCCCCTCGCCACAGGAGGTGCCGTCCGCCCACGGGAAGTGCCTGGTCATACACACCAGATGACCGTTTGAGTTCCCGGTGCACCACAGACGACCACACGGCGGCTGCATGAAGGGGCACGGCTTCGAACCTTCTCCAAAAGCGAGCTCACACTGGCGGTCCAATCCGTAGGACACTCCTGGCAGGACATCAGGGAGGTGCAGTGGTTTTGGGGGTGGATCGAGTAAACAATCCCCTAAAAAGAGCACAACACAACGTGAGAAAACACCTACTTGATCAGGAAGTGGAGTCATCAATATTTCTATTCTTTAATCAGACGTGTGTGTCTTTGTGGGAGTAGGTCAGTCCTGGCTTCTAAACTGTTTATGGTCTCTTTGAAGGGCAGACTTCAAAAAGTGAGCCTTGATGTACCACACACTCAAACATATACACAGAGCGCCCCCAACCATATCTCCTCATGGCCCCATCCTAAAGCTACCCTTTACAGATCCACCCTTCTAATGTCTGACTTGCAAAGATAATGTTATGTCTAGATAATGTTATGTTATTCGATATGAGATGAAGGTTAGTATATTACATTATAGGGCTGGGATTAGGGCTTCAGCCTGCAGTAAATAATAAAGGTATTTCAAAGCTTGCTGATATGAGAAAGGTAACGTTAAAAGCTTTCGGGGATTTGTATCTTTTATCGAACATTAGAACTCATTATTTACTGCTTTAAGAGGCCTTTTTGAAAGTAGAGAATGAAAGTATTATATGGTGTAGCAGGTTGGCACTTCAATCCTCGCTCCTATCAGAACATTTGATGTATCCTTGGGCTGCCACGTCTAAAGAGAACCTGTGGTAAGAGGCTTTGAGGGTTTTGAAAAGGGCTATAACAAATAATGCACTCCTAATATGTGGAATTTGTGTTGTGGTTGTCATAATAAACTGGTGGCAACATGTGGCAACTCACTCTCCTGCCTCCTCACTGCAAGGATATGAAATGCTTTGACTGAGCGGAGAGGCTGAATACATACAGTGAATGAGCTAAACCCCTTTTTCTTCCTTCCTCTTCACTCTCCAAAGACCCATCATCTGAAACAATAGCTGCCATTGTGTTTACACAGAAATGAAGAGAATACAAATTACGTTGGGCACAGTGCAGTTTGGTAACACGAGGCAACATGTTGTTTTGGGGCCATCGCTTTTTGAAGCCAGGATTTATGACTGACACCCAGTAGGAGCCAGGTTACAACACTGTTAGTAAAACTCACTCTTAGTCAAGTTGAAAATGCATGTCTTTGGTTGCATTTGGTTTGGAGACTACTGCTAAAAATGACATGGACAGAGACATGCAGTTTGTCTATTTTTTGAGAACCTGCATTTGAAGCAATGTGCGTATCCACCTCTACGTCCAAACCACTGTGGTGACTTTTTTAAACAAGCCCTCTAATTTGGTGCAGATGTTGGGTAGTTTTAAAATAAAAGTTGAGAGTACTTCAGGGTTTTGTGGTCTGCCCTGCTTGGCAAAAAAAAAAAAACTGAACTGAACCTAATGCATTTCTGGTGAAGTCACTGAGGCAGATGCTACATTGGTTCGCATTCGTAATTTGATTAGGCCTTATAAGTGTTGGCCTGAAGACAAGTATAACTGTTGAAATGATTAGAATGTGAACTGGGATAAATGGTTGAACCCACAAATAATAAAGCAGCTTTGAGAAAATTATATTGTGCTGACAGTTGAAACCACAAAAGATATAGCAATGATTGTGTCCTGTATCCATGGGTGTATGCATGTGTACCAGAAGTAATGGAAAGAGTAATGGAGAGAGACTGCAGCATAGTACGTTTGTTTGTATGGACTATAAGTAAAAAAGGAAGTATATGCTGTGTTTATTGGTGCACAGGAATAATCAAAAGCAAGTGTTTCAATAATATCGGTATTGCATTTTTATGAGTGTCAATGTGCATGTCACTGTTTACTATAAAAAGGGTATAGAAGTCTGCATGCATGTGAGCATTGTGATATAAGATTAACTTCCAAAATTGATATACAATAGGTATATATTTTCTTCCTAAATGAACTCACTCATTATATCTAACTACCACTCCAGTTTGACCTTACATAATTCAATTGCTGTTCTGGAAAGTGTTTTAAAACTCACCATGGCCCCCGTCCAAAAACTCGGTGATGATTGCCGCACTACAGGGTGACCAGGGACTGGTCCGGTTGATCTGGATCAGTGTGGGAGACATCATGTGGTTATCCTGCAGTTTCCCAAACACATCATCGCAGGCTTTTACATTGTCATGGGGCATGTTGAACACATGTCCTGTGGAAAGGAAGGAAGTGGTACTGTACTTGGATATACATTTATTTACGTGCTGTCGTATGTGATAGATTGTTTTGGCAGGGCTCACCGAGCTCATGAGCGGTGGTGAAAGCTGAGGGAAGGCCGTCATCTTCGATCACGGAGCAGCTCCTTTTGGGATCACACATGGTGCCAACATCAGCCATGCCAAGAGTGTCACAAGTGGATGCCCCACACAAGTCCTGCAGACAAGTGGTTTAAATTTAGATTTAGACAAACGTGAACATTGATCCCCTCCCTTTTCTTTTGGATTTCTCTTTTTGGCTTCAAGTGTGTAGTGTTTTGCAGTTTTCTATTGAATGTCTCTATTTATCCAGGGTTAACACTGGCACAATTAATTGAAACCCCCTGGATTAAAGTTAGGCTATATGCATTAGCAAGACTTTGAAGGTGTTCTACATCACTGATCATCCCTTTAACAGCATAGTAGAAATATGCGTGCACCTTCTTCTATGAGCTAATGTAAATGTCCAGTCATAACATTTGTAGCCAGAACACGCTTTCCACATGACCTATTTCCTCACCACAGTCTTAGTGAGTATCCATTTAGAGTTTAGCTGACCGAACCTTTTAATCACAGGATGAGCCGGTCCATAACCAGCACAGCACCACCCATCTGCCATTCCCCAAAACAGCACAACAGTATATTAGGGTACGCATTAAGAAAAGTAGCTCCAGGCAAGAAGACAAAGTATGTATATATGTCACATGGCCTCTACAACACTTCAGTGCAATTAATGTACTTGTAAAATGCTGATCCAAGTGAAGAGCTATGACACACCATTCCTAGAATAAACCACAAATGCTGGCAATTGCAAATGGCTTCCAGATGTCCTTGTGTGTGTGTGTTTGTGTGTGCGCAGACGTTGACATCCAAAGTTTGGGTCATTTATGAGGAGAAAATAAAAAAGTACAAGAAGAATGAGGGGGGAACAAAGCAGCCGTGTCAGTGAGTTGGTTTTCTGCTATGACCTACTTCTCACATCTGTCTATCCAAACAATTTTATTAATCAAACTGCATACAAGTCTAGTACAAACAATACTTTGAGCAGGGTAATTACTAGCTTTCAGCATGTTTATATAGCACTGATCTTTTGCAAAGCTCTGGCTTGTCCTTAAGTAATTCCATTTTGTTCCAATGAAAATCTTGCTTTGATAAATGGTATTGCAGAAAGTGTTGAGAGCAAACCTATATATACACAAGTGTTGCAGCCCATTCAGTGATTTCAGTCATCTGTAAAATGAAACGCTGATGGAAGCCCTTGATGCAAGCTCTATGATTTATACAGCAGATGACATCCTCATGCATCATTTTGTGTGTGTGTGTGTGTGTGTGTGTGTGTGTGTGTGTGTGCTGACTGAGTTGAACAGGGTCATGTAAACTAGACTCAGTTTTTAAAGCTGTACATTAAACCTAGATATGTTCCAGTCTGCATATTTATGGTGCATATTGTTTTCTGTCAGGTGCCATGACCTAGAAAGGAAATGTAAGTGTGTTAGTGTGCTACAGTGGGGGTGTGCAGCTGTGACGAGCTTGTTTTAAAGTTGGAGAAAGAACAGAGCGCAATGGGACTTTACTCCCACCCTTTTTCTCTTTGGCCCTCATCCATTTATTCATCTGTCCCTCTGGATGTGTTCAAGGGGCCCGTGCAAAGTGGAGAAGATGCAGGAGTGAGACTGTGATGATAGGCTATGGTGCATCCGAGAGGGCACAGGTGAAATTGTCACTAGTGACGCACGTTGATTAATATCGGTATCGGCCTGTACAGATGGACGAAGTTAATCTGTTGTTCTTAAAAGGGTAATTTCTAATATTTAGGGATAGAAAGAGTCGGAGGAAAAGAAAATCTACAAAATCCAATATAAACAATATTTGTGAGTTAATAAATAAAATTAAAGCTGTTATTCTTATGTTGATTTCTTAGTAGAAAAAAACATGTTTACAAAATATCGGTATCGGAATCGGTATTGAAATTGGTAATTGAAATATCAGTATCGGCCAAATTGGTAATTGAAATATCGGTATCGGTAAATTTCATATTGGTGCATCCCTAACTGTCACATTTATAATTCACCACTTGCTGTAGTTTCCTCATACCTGCTTGAATCTGTAATGTAACTTCCACTTTCACACAAGCACACTGGTCAAACTCCCTAAAGATGAATACCTCATTACAGATCATTGACAAAGTGACTTCATCTTTGACCCAGTGTCAAATATTTGGGTGTGCTGCCTGGTTTCCAAGTCAATGAAAGCAGCCCCTAAAGAGCAATGAAAACAATCAAGATTTTTGCACACTCCCTCCCAATTAGTTTCCTCTCTGACCTAGTGTCAAAGCTCTTGAGAGCAAGTGAACAAATGAATTATGTGACAAAAAGCGGTCTGGGAAAATGCATGATTATAAACCTGACAAAATATGTGAACACCCAGGCTTCATGTGAGCTAAAATGATGTAGGCCTACTGTAAGTTACCTCTCTAGTGAAAAGGATTGCAGTATCCCAATACTCTGCATGCTTGTCCGTGTACTTGTTCATCTTTTTCTGCCATGTACAAAAGTTTCTTAGCGTCATGGCTGCGTTCCCGGACACCAACGGTCCTTTGTCAGCTTCGGATATCACAGTGATCTTTACAACTACGATGTTGATGGAGTTTAATATACTGGGGTGCTTGTAGAGCCTCGCTGCCACCGACATCAGCGTCAGGATATAGTGCTTTAGGTCATCTCCGTGAAACTGTGCCATTGACTCGTCCGCCACCACGAGCGTCTCCACGTATCTGGGGACTGACGCGAACCTTTTCGCTCTCCCCAACCGCCTCAGCATCGTCTCGGTCACATTGTTGTCATCTTTGAGGTGTCTGTATTTCTCCAGTGAATGCACAAGCTGTTGGCTTATGTCACTGTCCACCGCGCATCTGGAAGTTGCGTTTGGCGTCAAGTTGCGGCTGGTTCTGCGCCTAAGGATGTGCGCACTCTCTGTAGTTCTTGTATCATTCTGAATAGGACTAATGAAGTATTCCCAGCCTTGGAACCCAAAGGCACCCTGTATACCATTGCAAAGACTCAGGGCTGCATAAGAGCTGCTGTCATCATTCACATATCCGGAGAAGAAGCATTGGTTCAACTCGTGCGTAACGTAGCCGTTGGAGAGCTTCAGTGCGTCTTGGCTTGAAATGGACGAGGAAAGAAAAGTGGAGTCCTGGCGTAAATCAAGCACAAAATCCTCCTGAAATGCGTGTATTTTCATTACATTTCTCCCCTTAGCGAGATCCATGTCATTGTCAGTGACTGTCCTCCTGTAGTTATCTATTCTAATAGGGAAACAAAGTTCACTTTCCATGCAACACACAAGTTTGATCAAAGTAAGCGCCAAACAGAGAAGTGCTATTCTGATCACCATGACGATGCTTGCATTCAGGGAAGAATGCAAAGATTAAGCCGGTAGTGTCTGCAGGTCTGGAGGATGAGTGGAGGCGGTGAGAGTTGTAATCCAATGCGCTCCTCTCTAAAACACTGAGGCAGCTTCAGCTCGTACAAGTCCACTCACTACACACTCCTCCCGGTCAAGACCCATTCCTTCCCTCCACCTGTGTGCGCCGAGGCGACTGCAACCCTCCGTGCATGCCCAGGCTCTTTTTTATGTGGAGGAAGTCTCTGGAGACGTTCATATGGAAGACACTTAATTAGCATAGTGTAAAACATTTCCGTTTATTTTTGGATAGCCTATCAAGCCTGTCTGCGATCTCTGGTATTTCCAATAGGCTATCATAAATGAAATATAAAAACATATAGCTTGCTCTTTAATAAACAGGGAAGATTAATTAGGATAATTACAATTTAAACACATGTTTTCTCAATTTTAAATATATGCATATGCTGAACAATCAGAAGTTATCATCATTTGTCTGAAAACAACTGTGAAGTCAAATTTGAGGCTATAATGTTGCATCATGTCTTCCAATTAGTCAATTACCGCCACGTGTTGCTGCCGGAGACCTGTGCTGTACATAGACTAGCCTACTTTAGCGCACCCTTGTGGACAGTACAGTTACAGTAAGATAGATCAGTTAGTCTTTCTTTTAATTATTATTTTTTATTTACTGTTAACTTAGAACACAGAAACAAACAAAATACAAACTCTCATCGAGGATAACAAATCAACTAGGGGGCGCAAAATTTAAATAATAAAATAAGAAGAATCGTATGCTTTAAATTCTTTCATGAAGCAGGGGAAAGAAGACTTATTACCCTCCACTTACTGTAATCAATGTGGGATTTTGCTAAAAGTATAACTACATTTTCCACATAAAATAAAATAGCATTCTTATTAAAAAAAAAATAAAAATAAAAAAATAATATTGAGTTTGAGGTTAATCCAGTTCCTAATGTCTGTCCAGAAACTTTGTGAATATTAACATGAATAAACCAAATGCTCCTGGGAGTCATCTTCTGACACACAGGCCAACATCAAATTTGAATCTTCCCTCAAGAAACATTGCAACGGGATAAATCTTATTTATTATTTTAAAATGAGTCTCCATTACTTTTGGAGCTACCTGCCATTTAACAAACATGGAATGCCGTAAGTCTCAATTTAACTGTATGCCTCTACTGGAGATCTGTCAACTGCTTAGTGGTCCTGCGAAATGAAATTAATTGTGGCAAATTTGTGTTTCAGTGTCTTATTGTAAAAAGGTAAATATATTTAGGCATTGTTTTTTGGTGAAAAAGTCAGAACAGAAATATCCGTAATATAACAATTCAACTAACAGTGACCAATCCCTTTTGTTTTCCGTTGGTTGTTAGGCACGCAGAGCTGGTTGCTATGCTTAGGACCCCGCTGTTGTAGTGTCTGTGAAGGAGCCTGATTAACATTAACCATTTTATTTAAAATATACGCTCAATTTTTGGTTTATTCATAAGTACAACTACCAACTTACACACAAATTATGTAAACGACCGCGTGTTTTAGCTTTGTAATTAGTTTAATCTACTTTTATCGTGAGTTTTGTGACTTTGGGAGGTGGCACTTCAATACACCGTTCGTTCTCGGTATACCTCGCTGTACCGCTCATAACAATTCTAACTGAAGCAAACTAATGGCTGTCATTTGATAAGAAAGCTAAATTATGAGGTTTATGATGTTGTTGTCATGTTCAACTTCTTAACTTTCATGGGTTGTGACTAAAAGTGATACTGGGGCGTAGCGTTGTTGTTATTACAGTTGGGAGAAGCTAGCTATAAGTTGTATTTTTAGTTTTGTATCACTGGTCAACATGAACCTGTACCACGTTTTGGAGCTGGCCGGAGAGGGCTCATTCGGTCGCGTTTACAAAGGAAGAAAGAAATACACCGGACAAGTAAGCTTTTATACACTTTATACCTGCTCCTGAGGGATATTTGTTCATGTGTGGTGCAGAATAAAAGGCCATGCTCCAACTGATGTTGACTAGGATTTACTTTGGTCTTCCCCAGCAAACACCGTGAAAAACTACGGTGAAACAAATAATAAAACACAGCTATTAGGCGACATTAGCAAAACAATATTACAATGCAAATTAAAAGTACACACACAACTTTTGTGTACATACCGTGTGGGCCTTTATCCAACACACATTCAGGAGCAATCACGGTCCATATTATCCATATTGTTTATATTGTCCACGGACTAGCTTGGTACCTTTTTCTCTGGCGACAGGTGGGTCTTAATTGAACAACTGGCCAGAGCATGCGCACCTTAACATAGAATACCACATTTTAACAATAGGCGGCACTCACGCAACATGAAATTAAATCAATCAGCAGTTTGACAATGACATGAGTTGTGAATACATTTTACTGCGACAGCTACACACTTTGTAGTCGTTTATTTGTATTAAATCGACATGCTCTCTCTCTCTACCCAACAGGTTGTAGCCCTAAAGTTCATGCCAAAGGTGGGTCGCTCTGAAAAGGAGCTGCGAAACCTCAAAAGAGAGATTGAAATTATGAGGGATCTTCAGCATCCAAATATTGTTCAGATGTTTGACAGCTTTGAGACAGACACTGAGGTATGGTGGTATGTCAAAACTACACAAAATGACTTAGATAAAAGTCTTGTTATTTATATTAGTAATATTGTATTATGTTATAGGTTGTAGTTGTAACTGAATATGCAGAGGGACAACTGTTCCAGATTCTTGAAGATGATGGCAATTTGCCAGAAAACCAGGTATTATAGTTCATTCAATTCTGTCAATTTTGTGTAAAAAAGTTAAAAGTCTTACCTCAAACACTTTCCACCAAGGTCCGAGATATAGCCTGCCAGTTGGTTTCAGCTCTTTATTATTTACATTCCCACCGCATCCTTCATCGAGACATGAAACCTCAAAATATCTTGCTGGGGAAAAGTGGTGTTGTGAAGCTATGTGACTTTGGGTAAGTAAATGATTAGATTTGAAAAAGTGACCTTTTTTGTGATATTTTATGATCAGTACACTCTTTATACAGGTTCGCTAGGGCCATGAGTGTCTCTACTCTGGTTCTGACTTCAATCAAAGGGACTCCACTGTACATGTCTCCAGAGCTGGTGGAGGAGAAGCCCTATGACCACACAGCTGATCTCTGGTCTCTAGGCTGTATTCTCTATGAGCTCCACACGGGGGCGCCCCCATTCTACACTAACTCCATCTTCCACCTGGTGCAGATGATAGTGAGAGACCCAGTCAAATGGCCTGAGACAATGAGCGACACCTGCACGGTATAAGAACCTTTCCTGTGTGAGTCCATAAATGGTCAACATGAAATAATACATTGATGCGAAACAATTGTTTTATTTGTCTAGAGTTTTCTGAAAGGGTTGTTGACTAAAGACCCACAGAAGAGGTTGGCGTGGCCAGAACTTTTGCATCATCCATTTGTAGCTGACAGTGTTCAAGGTAAAAACGTTTACCATAAAAAAAATTATAATATTTATTATTTTATTAATATTATTATCTTTTATCTTTCGGCAGTTTTGTCAGACTCAACCGTGTACAATCCTCTGACTGTTGCACCCAGTCCCGATATAGTGGCTTTAAAACTTCAGCAAGTTGCATCAAAGACACCAAAGTCCTCAGGGGAGAGCAAATTAATGCAAAAAGCCATTGGACACAGCAAAAAGAAAACCATGGTCAGTAAAACAAAAAAACAACTTGCACTTGGTGGATTAAATATAATGTTTAATATACATCTTTATAAATCAGAAAGGGCTGAGTTGTGTGAGAAATGGAAGTGGCCTCTCCAAGACAGCAACACCTCGATCAACACAAACAAAGCTCCCACCTCTTGAAGACATTTCAAAACAGTCTGACAGAAGTTCAAAGGGTTGGGACTACCTGAAGTCAAAGCACAGGTTAGTAACATCCTTTAAATCCTTTAAAATAATATATAACTGTAGCAATTCTAAGTAACTGGCTATTTCAAAATTTGTTATTGGATTATTGTCTTTTCAGGAGCCAAATCAGCAGAGACTATGCAAAAGAGTTCCCTTCTGTAGAGGTGGGACCCCAACTAGTTCGGAGGTGCTTTGAAGAAAGAAAATCCTCCCTGAATGCGCAGGTTAGGGTGAGCAGCTAAGTTATAGTGTCTCAATTGAAAAAAAGCTTGTCTATGTAGAAGATGTGTGTGTATGTAATCATGCTTTCTTTAGAAGGACAATGGTGAGCACTACTGGGAAAAACTGCTCCAGGAATCAGGCCAAAGCAGACAGCAAGTGCTTAGGCATAATGACTTAATCCCCAGACTGAAATCCACACTTCTGACATTTAAAACTCAGGTAAACAGCACAAATTGTAACAGAGAATAAACAGATTCCACTATCTTCACTTAATGTAGTTTATTTTGCAGCTTAAAAATAGAAATGAAAAGGAGCCACTGGAGATTTATCAATCATTGAAGTTCTTAAGCGGCCTCATGCAGTCCTCAGACCGGGAGGACACGTATAGTCTCGGTCTTCAGATTGGACTTCCCTATCTACTTTTTGATTTGGTCCATGCTGTTGTTGAAAACTCAAACATCACAGAGGTAGCTAATTGAAAAGACATAAAAATTACACTTAAAACTGATTTATAGATTATTATTTTACTGTTCTCTCTTCTCAGCTACCATGGTATATCCCGACACTTGGTGAAATTTTTAAAGCGCTCCTCATCTTCTGGGGCAAGCACTATGATTGGGTCGAGCAAGGATATAGGTTTGAGTATTATTTTTTACTTTAGCATTTTACTTTGTTACGCATTATTATTGCACATTCTCAATACTAAATGACTTATATTCTCACAGTCAGTTAGAAGAGCACTCTAAGCCTTTTGTCACAGTCCTCGGTCAAAAACAGTTCAGGACTGTGGCAGTAAGTATTTGTTTATTCTGCATAATTGGTTTGACTTTGTTTTTGTTTTCTAACCCTTTGTTTGTCCTGTCCTGTATATAGCCTTTAGCAGCTGCTGTACTGTCCATGTTTATACAACATGATGTATCTGTTGTTACTGATGTGGATATTCTGATTACACTTCTGCAAGATCTTTGGAAAGAAAATGAGGTAAGTACTTCAGCAGAAATGTCAATTTGACAGAATAATAATAATCGAATGCTGTATATTTTCAGCCTTACATTCCTCTCCCTTATGGATGGGGAGTCTACGATGGAATCCTTGCTTTATTGCTTCACACACTTTCTGAGGTTAGGTCACAAAAAGTAGTTTTTTTATTCACAAATATTACAACTTACTGTTCCTTCATTTTTTAAATTTATTTTTTTACAGCATGAAAATGGACCAGGTTCTTTACGTTTAGATCCTGGTTTGTTTCAGGAGTTATGGAAAAGAATTGGTTCCTCACTTTTAAGAAAGCCACCGTGCACAGATCTCTGTTCTGCCAGTGGTAAATTAGATTTAAAGAATCTTTAGTTGTATTTTACAAATATGGGGTCCAAATGGTGAATCACTTAAATACTGTTGTATTTTGATTGCATTACATTATATCAATAACTTAACAAGTGGAAAATGTGTGAAAAATAGTGAGCTGGTTAAAGATAGATTTACTCATTTGTTTCAAATATTAGTGAGTTACACGTTTGTAGTTTTATAGTTTTATAATTCATTGTAACTTATTCTCACATCATTTTGTTTCATGTCAGGGATGTATTCCTTTTTGTCTTTGGCTCTGTTGGTCTTCACCCAGGATCCATATTCATGCATTCCTCTGTTTTGTGAGTCCACATCAAAATGTGTGTACACACTTGGACTGCTGCTTAAGCCTGACTGGTTAGTGTTTATTCTGTCATTTTCATTGTCATTTTCCTTTAGTTTTTTGTCTAGCACAAATTGTATTTAGTGAAGAAATGCAGCGTGCCTCCAACAATGACACTTGTAATACTTTACAGTTTGGGCGTATTTTCTGAAGACAGCCTTCAGAGACCTGATGCTGATTGGACTGTGGACAGCTTGTCTGTTTTGAGCTGCCACTTGTTGTGCTTTCCATTTGCTCTGGACGTGCCCGCTCTCACCATGTCCAGGATCCTCGACTTGTATGTCAGCTGTAATGTAGTTGCAGGCCTTTTACAGGTTAGGACCTCATCATCTCCTCCTAATGAAGACACTTCTCACTGCTCTAGTAGTAAACACATGTGTCTGATGCAATCCCAGACAACTCTTTCAGCGAACCTGCATTAGACATTTTGTACAGATTAATATGTTTGGTATTTCACTACAGCCCTGCATGTTATTTGTTCTCTGCTGTTTGATGTCTGATGAGCTGTCGGGATGATTTTGTTTTTTTGTTTCGACAGGTGTTTCAAACGCTTACCCCTTCATTATTGGAGCTGCCTCTCTCCTTGTTGAGCCGTCTGCTACTGTGTGACCCCCAGCGCTCAGTTTTGTGCCTTGGAAATGAAGCCAGTGGTTTCTTTATGCCACACATACACCTTTCTGGTTCTACAAGTCCATCACACAGAACCGCCATGTCCCTGTTGTCTGATCTGCTGCAGTCAGATGCATTGTGGGAGTCCTCTGTGGAGCTCCTTACTGTTTTGTCCCAAGTTGTGCTATTTTTCCCTCAGCTTACCCTGGAAGTCTCAGCAGTGCAGCAAGCCCTAACACACTCCCATGACCAGATCAGGGCAGCTACATGCAGGTTTTTAGCAAATATACATCCATTTACGCCTAGTTCACTGCCCGCTATGACACCTGACATTTTCAAACATATAATAAACTCTCTTGGTGATCCGTGCACATCTGTCCGGAGAATGGCCTGCAGGGCTGTAGGGAGCTGGTTGGGAAGTCTTGCTGAGGCAGGGTTTAAAAGTAGTAGGTCCAGTGAAAAAGAGTTTGGCCCTACAAGCAAAGACAAATGCAGAACCAAAGCAAACCAACAGGAAGGAGACGGGGTGGGTGTGGTAAAAGAAGGAGAAGATTTTAATAAAAAATGGATAGAGACTGCGAGAAGTTGTACGGGTCTGCTAGGGTCCGCGCTGACTGACCCGGACCCTGTCACTCGGCGTCACTGCTGTGCTGCTCTGGGAAACCTGGTGAGCCTGGATGGTGCTGTGTCCTGGCTGATAGAAGAGGATGTCTCCACTGCACTGCTCAGAGCTGCCTGCATGGACGCCCACCGCACAGTGAGACAAGCTGCCACAAGCACCTTATGTGTATACAGCCAGCAGGAGCCAATACGCCAGGTAATAATGATAACATTAGTGAAAGTGAAAACTAGATTTAATTTATATTTCTGTTATAAGTAACTTAAAAGAAATTTATGTTGACTCAAAATTCAATTACAGACTACAGTATTTCACAGTCAATTATTATAGTTTTATTATAAAGAAAAGCTTTAGTTAAAATCTAGCCTAAAGCCTATTTTACTAAATTTATGCTATATTTTGCGTTATGTTTTTTAGGTGCTGATTTCACTTGATGCCAAAAGAAAACTTGCGCAGGCTTCACACGCGCTTCCACAGCGCGACTATGAGCAGCTCAAGGGGCAGCTGTAAGTTCGCGATCAACTTTTCGTCGGTTCCCTTGATTTATTGTCATTAGTGAGCGCTTCTATTGTTTTAGTGATCAGTTTGATGTATTTTTTAAATGAAAAATAAAATTGATATTTTGGATCTTTGTAATTGGCCTTGTTGCTTAAATTTGGCCGAGACGCATATTTGACAGCCCTTTCTATACAGACTATACAGGCTCTTTGACTCTTTGCTTTGCCTTTGCCGTCGTATAGATTTTAGAGCGAAATCCGGTGTAATTTCAAAAACTTACATTTTCTTTGCGTAAAACCAAATTGCGCTGTTTTTCAGTTTCTCTGTTTTTGAAGACGTTTGGGCCGCACCACAGAGCAGGCGAAATGAAAGAGCGCTTTTCCATTGGAAAAGTGAATTCGTTTTATTAGCTTAGTAAAATAAGCTATAGGAAAAAAAAATATATTAGATATTCTTTTGTGTATCAATATAGCTTACTTTGCAAAACAAATGCAAACAGATTGATTTATGTAGAGGACTTTATTTTTAAACTAGTACAAACACAAGAAACATGTTCATGATTAAATAATGAATAAAATGCCGTCAGCGGGCATAAAACATTTTTGGTTTTGGACAGTCAAAGCTGATAGTACACCGCAGGGGGTAAAAGACTAAAGACGCAGAGAATGTCCATGAGTCGCGCTACTTCCTCAAGATTGTCGTTAAATGAATGTGCGGTAAACTATAGGCATGTGTCACTTTTGCATAATGCAACATGGACAACGATTCACAGACGCTTCCAAAGCCTGCACAAACATTTGAAAAAGTAACATTTTACTACAAAGGAAAAAATCTCACACACTTGACTCCCTGAACAGACAGTTATTAATCAGTGCAGATCACCCAGAGGCCTTTAGATATTGCCCAAACAAGTGCAGAGAGAAGTCTTTAAAATAAGAACTTTATAAGAGGAAATAAAAGGATACAGTCATGAAAATACATGCACCTGGAGATGGAGAAAACCCTGCTACTTACAGTATTTTTACACAAAAGAAATAGTTATAATACAAACGCTTTCCCATAATTGCTTGTAGTATCTTTAAGACTTGGACCAGTGCACAAATGCCTGAGCTGTAAAATTGTTCAAATTTCCATAAACCACATTTTTTTACAAACAAGTTAAGCTGCAAATAATTTATTTTTGGGTAAGAGAAAGGGGACTGTGTGTGACGAGGAAAAACAGAAACGTATCAGACAAAACAGAAGCTCCAGCACATCGTGTGTTAAGTCATTGGTGTTATGTTTCTGCCTTGAGACCATAATTCACATTTTAGTATATTGCCCATAGAATCAATCTTTCAATATTAATTCAACTAAATTGCATGTGAGCCATTTTCATAATAATGATCACTAATACACAGCTTTTAAAACAGAGAAATTAAATATTTTATTTTAGTGCAAATTAAATTTTGTTGCTAAAGTGTTTGGTATATAATATACTAATGATAATACTAATGATTATCCCAACAGTTATGAACAGACAGAAGAATAAAACAGAAAACACAAAAGTACATTTTATATTGCTGACATCATAAGGCTGCTGAAAATCCTATACCTGCATCATGAGCTGTGTTATTATTCTTCAGAAATCACCCAGCTTCACTAAGTAGACTCACATTGTGAGGTCCATTGTATGATTGTCATCTTAAGCATTTTGAATGCCACAGTGCAGGCTGAAGGGGTTAGATCTGAAGAGTGTGAATGCGATGGAAGCATTGGAGTGTTAAAACTTCAAAATGAACGTAAAGCATGCAGTTTCCCCACCCATCAGAAAAAATAACATTCATGTCTGAACAATCATAAAAACTCAAACTCATTCTCTTGGTCTTCTTCGGATGTATTGCAGAAGTGTGATGTTAGGCAGTAGTGTCCTGCTTGAGCCTTTGGCTGCGGGCTTTGTAAACTTCGATCAGCAGGTCTTTGACATACTGGATCTCACGCTCCACTGACTCCGCCTTGTCCCGCAGCTCTCGGTTCCTTCCCTCCAAACAGTGCAGCTGCTCCTCTAGTGAATCCAGCTCTGCTCTTTTTCTCTGACGGTACCTGTGTCAGATACACACATTAAATATATTTATTTCCTATTCAGATGAGTGAATAAAATGAGTTCTAATAATATTAAAAGTAAAGTTACCTGTGAGCAGCGGTTTTGTTCTGATCCCGTTTCTTCTGTTTGCGCTCCCCTCCTCCTTCCACTGGGATGATGTCCAGCTCGTATTTCACAGAACAGTGGTCGTCCTTCATCCTGCACGCCTGTCGGTGGCCTGCTGACTCCAGGTTCACACTCTCTCTGGACATTAAGAAGCACTCGGAGCCCTGATCTTCCAGGAAGCCACAGTGCAGATCATGTTGGCCCATCTGTAAACTCTCGGCTTTCACCTGATCGTTGATGTTGCCTAAAAAGCTGTGATAGGCCTCAGATTGAGATGGCAGATAACAACCTTCACCGCTTTCACTTTTCCATGAGACGGTAGCTTTGGTGACTTCCACACTCGTCTTGATGGTGTTGAGAACCTCGTTGGCACTACTGCCTCCGCTCACCTCCCTCATGCTATACATCAACAGATCTTCTTTTTTGTGTGGGACTTCAATTGATCCACCAAAACCAAATCCACCGCTGACGATCTTTGTGGTGCCCAAAACATCTTGACTGAAACAACAATTCTTCTCTTCTTTCGGTAGGACTTGACATCTTCTGACCTCGACTGCACTGCCCAGACAGTAGCTCTTTCCCAGCAGTTGTTCGTCCTCTACGCAGCTGTAAGCACCTGTGAGTGTGACGGCGGAGCTACCTGAGTTACTGCCTTTGGAGCTCAACACACTTGTGTCGTAGCCTTCACCAAATCTCAGCCCGTCCACCCGTTTTCTTGCACCTCCATTGGGGCGACTGCAGCTATATGGGGCGTGTCTGGGAAGTTTGGATCGCCCGAGGGGCCCGCCACAGATGCTCAGCAGGTCCAGTTCGCCGGTTGCCAGGGTAACAAGAAGTGGGCTGGTCTCCGATTGGCTGGACGTAGAGTATGATGAGTATGGCAGCTGAGTGAACGGCTGGGGACCCGCGGGCAGTGGACCCTTGTCGCATTTTCCCAGCCGCGGCCCCTTGTCTGGCAGTGGTTCAGAGAGGAAGTAGTCCTCCAGCTGAGCGAGCTCTTCTTGCAGCAGAGAGGTCATGACCTCCAAGTCCGAGGGCACCTGAATATCATTGTGAAGGGGTGAAGGGGGCGACGGGGGCAGGGAGGCATTGGTGGAGGAGGGAGGGGAAGGAGGGTGTGGGAGGTACGAGGAGAAATCCACTTCTTCTGTCATCCAGTCCGTAAGACCATCACCTGAACGGGACAGGAAAAATCATTAATCACGAGCTACCGTCGTCGGCAGCTATACGGCTAATTGCCTGAAAATGACAACGTAACTAAATTGTATTCAAACTTTTTTCTGCAAAATTCTGTCATACAATAAATATACGCTACATAGTTTCATAAAGTTTAGTTTAATCGATAACGCTAATCGACGATAGTTTATTACTTACTGTTCAAGAGGGGCGAGTGTGCTGCAGTGCCGAGCCCACCTGAAATGAGGAAAAATATAAAAAAGCGTACCCGCTGCAACTCACCAATTAAGTGCTGCGTCTCCTCTGACACCTCCCCCCTGCACCCCTGTGATTGGCTGTGGTTAGCCTGTGGGTGAGAGAGAGCGAGGGGGTCTGCCAGGCAGACACGAAGACTCTTCCAAACAGGAGCGGATGTTGCCATCACGGTGTTTGGTGGTTCTTTGGTTCAGTCCAAGTCCAAGTCTGTGGTGACAGTAAGTGGAGTCTGACAGATGGGCCACAGAGAGCAGGGCAGGGAGGGCATAATGAAACCTGGAGGACACAAACACACTGGTCAGAAATGTGGGCTTCACAAAGTAAATTCAAACTAACTAAACTGTGAAGAAAACTGAGCAACAAATACACAATAGTTTCAATCCAATGCCTTTAAATCCAATAGCTCAAAAAGATTCCATATTAGTGTTGTTTACAAGGTTTCAAATAGGCACAGCACTAATAGGCCAAAGTTAATGCAGCACATCAAATATACAAAACTGTTCACCAAGTAACAGGAACAGCATCCCCCCTGGACTTTGAAGCTCAAAGGAAATGCACTCAAAACACGTGGGACCCAGTGACGTTATTACGCCCATACTGTTGACAAAGAGCCCCAGACTAACTCACTGTCTCCGAGTCAATACGATAGATTACCTCAAATCAATTACTTTTAATTCTATGTTCTTAATGGATTAATCAGATTTGATCATTTTAGGTGCCAGGGTTGAGCAACAATTAGGTCACGTGGTAATTAACATAACGGTAGCCATGTAACAGTATAACTAATAAATAATGTAATATCATAACAAAGCTATACCGCTGTCTGCACATAATTGCACCAGTATAAATCGTATAAAACTACACAGTACAGAGAAAATACACGCTTCAAGACTTTTTAAATAATACAAATACAATGTCAAACAAAGGAATGGTTCAACATGCCCGGTTTAACCCGTGCGTAAAAGGCACATGGTCAAAGTTAAGTGTTAAATGGTAACTTTCCTGTTGTTGTCATTTGCAGAATAACTAAAGTGATGAGTAAAGTGTAACTTACTCCATTCTTGCAGAAAATTGTAGAGCACTTGGGGTGCGTTGCAAAAGCAAGGCACGGCGTTCTGGTCGGTCCAAAGAACGTGAGCATCTAAAGAACCATTTTAGCCCTTGATATCCGAGGCAGCGCAAAGGATTGAGTTGTTGCTTTGTTGTTGTCGACCTGGAAACTGAGGAGCGGCTTAATTGTGAGAAAGCATCAGTCCATTCACACCTAGCAACCGACTGCGTCACCGGGATGAAACGGGATGCTGCCTGGATCTCTCCGCCCCCTTCGCAGCGGGACGGCCCACAAACGCACTGTTGTGGCGGGGAGAGGAGAAGATCTTAGCATGTCATTAACTTTATGAAGGGGTGCATTATTTGTTGTTTAAATGCAGCAATAGACGACAGCTGTTGAGCGGGAATCCAGATACGTTTGTGCTGTAGTAAAAAAAAAAGCGTATTCTTGAATCAGTTCCCCTATCTCAAACCAACTGAGGGAGTGATATGAAGTGACTGGTGTATATCTGCAGTATGTGTCAAGTGCTATTGTTTTGGACGGACTTTTGATTCACAACATGCTTTGTTTTGCAGCGCAAGTCTGTTTCGTTGCATGCCCGTTGCATCAGTGGCTGAGAGTCCCTGTGATTGGCTGCCTGTGGTGCGACTGCTGCGTCGTTATTGGCTGAGACGGGTGCGCTGTGAAATGTCATTGGTTGGTTGTAGCCGAGGAAAATCAAGCAGTGTTTTTTTTTTTTTTTTTTTTTTTTTTTTTTTGGCGGTGCAGATTGGGGCACATGTTTCAAGTAAACAAACCGGGTGTTGGGAGTTTTGTGGAGCATGTCATGGCTGCTATTTTGCCCAAACAGTAGCCTATTGAGGAAGAGGAGGAAGCAGAAGTAACAACTTTATGGTCCAGTCACGAGGATATTTTGATCACTATAAAAGCCTATTCACATTATCCAATTCATTATTTGAGTAAATGTGAAAAGTAAAAAAAACAATAGATTATTCATTATTTCACTTGAGACTGCTGCGCTGTAAAATTACACTTAATACCGTTTGCTTTCTAACTAAGTAGATTCAAGGTTTAGAAGGTTTTGCGTTTGTGTGCCTGGCGCCTAAGTGCTGTGAGAGGCTCCAGGCTCAAGCGAAGAAATGTAATAAATACATTTTAATCATTTTAATAATATGAAAATGTCTACCATACACTGTAAAAAGTTCTGTAAAAGTCATGCCAACTGACTGCTCAAAGGCACTCAGTTTAATATATCTTTTTAAGTAGGGTTGTCAAATGTTACAGTGTGATTAAACAGATTATAGAAGAAGAATGTTTTAATAGAGCTTTGTTTTCCTTATTTCAGCAGATGTGTGCAGCCTGTTAGTGCGCTCCTGTTGCTATAGCTACAGCGGACACTGCCCTCTATTTTAGATGTTGTCTGGTTCCTGTTGCCATGGGATTTGCATCTCTCTCTCTCCATGCTCCTCTCTCCATCTTACCTCAGTTCACTCTGCCCTGCCCTGCACAGCCTCTTCTCCCTCTCATTTGCTGAGTTGCCTGTCTGAGACAAGATAATTTACCAAAACAAATAGGCTGGTCGCTACATTTGCTGAATTAGCATGCAGATAAGACACTGATGCCCCAGCATCATTAGGTTTAGCGACAGTAGAACACACAGAAACTGCATTTTGATAATAAAGGTCCTCAGTATGGGATGTTTGAATTAAATTAAGACTATCGTTGGGCAGACTTGACTTTACGTAATTTAATGTCTTCATTCACTTATGTCATTTACATTGATAGGATTTTTAGAGCTATATGCAGCACAATGCTAACAGAGGCTACCATAAGAGAATACACAAGTTAAAGAAAAGGAACCTGATGCAATCGAGATAAATGTGGTCGTAATGTAGAACATGGGACGGCGATGCTGGTGAAGTTGGAGGGTCTCTCAGGAAATCGCTGACTGCTCTCTCTGTCTCTGTATTAATTGGTCCAGTGAGAGTTACCTGTTTGTGAATCATGAAATATAACCACGGTGCTGTTCATGGCAAAGATTCGCCCAGCTGAATCTGCTAAAACTAAAAATGACTTTGTCATGTGGTTAGTATGGCTGCTAACATAGCCCAGTTTCATATTTGGTATCAGAAACTCAACTTGATTAAAACTAGCGGACTGTTGGTAAACATGTTATGTCATAGGTCGGTCAATTGAATGCACATTTATAGTTCAGTCAGGTTGTACTCTCCGATACAAGTTACACATTGTTTTTGTATGAGTATCGTGCATTTACTGGGAAGTTGGAAAAGTCAATGTTGCATGCCAAGTGCATGTATGGCACGTTAGTAACCGTTTCACCATCATTTCATCATCATCTCTCTCAGAATTTATTGTCCTCAACTTTTGCCCCTCTTTGAACACATGGTAAAAACACTGATTTCACTTACAACTTGTGAATGGACCGAGGCGTCTCCGAGGGGGCTTTAGAGATGTTTGTGTTTTGCCTACTAATCACAATTTGTTATATTCAGGCAGACACAGACATCATATATAGTTTATTAATGAACGTTTAAGCCAGATTTGTCACAGATTTGAATTCATTTTTGTTTGTTTACTTTTCCTTAAAAACTCCACGGTGAATTAGCTGTCGTGTGTTGAAGCTGAGCTGTTAGTTTTCCTCAGAGATGTCAGTTGTCACAGTCAATAATAATAATAATCCTACATAAAGACCACCAACAAAACATAATGGCCCTTCCTAGTGCTTCACCGTACTTATTATTATTTAGATTCAGATTGGTTTATTGTTCATGTTACGTTATCTCCATTGACAAGCACATCAAAATACTCGGTTGCCTCGTCAGTTGTTTTTATCTGGAGATGTTGTCCGTGTCTCACTTCTCGTCCACACATTTTTTGAAGTGTTACAGATGAAAGCAGGTCCCAGATGGTTTATCAGTGTCGTTCTCAGCACTCAGGCCATAAACCCCGGAGAGCCACGTCTGTCACTTGTAAGCTGGGCTGGATAACTAAATGTTTGGTTTTAGAACTTGAACTGGTCATTAGGTCAAAATTAGGGTGGCAATAGCTCCCCTAAAATGTTCCCAAGTCCCCTAAGTCGTAGTGACCGGAGAGAAACCGGATCTAAACTTGGACAAAACCAGGGCTAAACCAGGTATGAACGATGGCTAAACTTTGTATTATACTACTCATACTCATATCATTACGCAGGGTTAAACCACATTTAAACCAGGATTGAACCAGAGCTAAACCAGGTCTAAACTAGAACTAAACTGGGTCAGAACCAGGACAAAACCTGGGCTAAACCAAGTCTGAACGATGTCTATAAATTTGGGTCGCATTTGCCCATCCGTCAAAAATGGCATTGATACTTTATTCAAAAACTACTGAACGGATTTGGATGAAATCTTCAGGGGAGGTTAGGAATGACACAAGGAATGATTGATTGGTGATTGCTGTTCTGGATCCAGGATTTTTTCAAAACAGCTGCTGTGACAGAGGTCTGCACTCTTCGACTGCTTAGTTATACTATACTGGACTAACGCAGGGCTACATCAGATATAAACCAGGACTAAACCAGAACTGAACCAGGGCCTAAACCAGCACTAATCCAACTGTAACAAGCTCAGAGAATGAGGTAGAAAAAATGGTGTTCATAAAAGTATTAAAATAATATCTTAAAATTTGAAATGCAGATGCCAAATCACGACCAAACCACCAGAAAAACATGAACTCTTTTTCCCGCGCTCGTGCCTCACTGACGTACACTGTGTTGTGTGCCTCATTAGGTCAGTGTGTTGCTGGTGTGTTGCTACTTCTTTTCCCCTCTGGTTGTTTTTCTGATACAGTTGTTACCGCTCCCACAAAAATCCCAAACATGTTTCTTTCATTGTAAATCGAAGCACGTATATTCTTTACCATGTCCCGACCACTTCATGACAGTAAAACAGTAGATGAGTGGAAGTCTCATTGGTGTATCAGATGGGTTTAGTGTAAGCTGCTTTCATCTGTCTGTGAAGGGGTATATTTGGAAGTTATGAATTAAATGCAGATATGAACACAAGTTAATTTAATAAGTCGGAACTCTGTTTTTAAACCAGGGATGTTGTGAAAGTCTTGACAGGCCCTCTGAGCTTTCAGTAATAGCTCTATTTCATCAGATTTCTCAGCTCAGCTCGTGTTTTTTTCCAGGTTATTATCTCCTATTAATTCTGAGTCTAGATTAATTTTTGTATCCATTTCCTCCTGCAATGGTTTATTATAGGTGATGGGAGCCGGCAACTATGGGACTTAGGCGGGGTACACATAGATGTACACAAAAAGAAGAAGCCAGACTACCGGGAGGACATGCAGACTCCACCCTGAGAGATTGTGTGTTGAATGACCAGTAAATTGAACCCACAGCCTAATTGACTGTGTGAGTGTCTTATTTGTGCTCTAAAGGCTCTGAAGGGAATAGGCCTATGTGCACATGTGGAAACAGCTCATAGACTTGGGTCATTAATATTTCAACAACAATAAGATCAAGTGTCACTCACGCTCATCACTGCGGTAACGTACGCTCATCGCCGCGTTAACAAGCTCACACCGGTCTCGTAAAGATCTGTTTATAATTCAGCCCGGTGCATCAGATACTCAATGAAAATCTCTCCCAAGGTCAGACCAAAACAAATGGTGTTAATGCCGTCAATGAGTGGGGAAACTGTAAGCTGGTGTGTGTGTGTGCTCAGAGTGCTGGAGCTTTACCTGAAACTGGATTGAATGCTTAAAGACAGGGAAACTTCATCTTACCACCACTGGGTGTGACTGTGGAGTGAATGAATAATGTAATGTAATGTCCTTGAGTCTTGAGAAAAGCGCTGTATAAAGCTAATGCATTATTATTATTATTATTGTTATTATTATTATTATTGTTATTGTTATTGTTATTATTATTATTATTATTATTATTAATGTGTAACAATGCTTGCAAAATAGAACACACTATTTCACCAAAACGCTTGTACCATTACATTGCTGAAAAATTATTTCCTAATTAATTTACAGTTCCCAATTTTTTCAGAACCTGGGATTTTCATTTAAAACTTTAATTTAAATTTTAAAAAATAAAAAATATTATGGCAAAAACAAAAAAGGGTTTGGTGGATTCTCTGATATTAGATTAGATCATCCAAATAATCAATCTCTACTGAACGACCGTCAAAATTTTTTTTATATGAATTTTCTTTAAATGTCAGTGGGTGCAATTGACTCCTCTGACATAAAAAATATAAAAGCTTCACGGAGCATCGTCTCCAGGAAATGTTTGTGTGATTTCAGATTTCGTCTTATTGAATCATGCATGTTAAGTTGCATGTAATTAGAGCATGTTTGTAGGCTGCTTTTATTTCTGTCATGTTGTCTGCCTTGTTCAGAGTGAGCCTCATAATGAATAGCACATATGCATACATTATATTTCAATGCAATACAACCGTGAGAACCTAATTAGCCAATTAGTTAACTAAACCACCTGACTAGTCTTGAGCAAACAGACCATTTCAGAGTCCTAATGGGAGCACCTATATGTGTTTCAAATGTTGATACAAGAGGCTTACGAAATAATTATGTAAAAAATTATAATTAACATGTAATTTACTGTTGTTTTTTCTACGCATTTGAAGCACTAATTAAAGGATGTAGGACTTGTTTATTAAATTAGACAATTTGTACGCAACCATTAGATCACACCAAAGACAAACCAAAGAAGCATTTACGTATTTTATTACATCGTGGTTTACAATACTGTTACATGGTTTTATTTTGTAGATAACGTTTGTAAAACTTTTAATATAAAGTGACTGATTTTAACATACTTATACTGGTTATTGCAGCTTTATTATGCCGGTAAAAAACTTAAATAATATAAAGAGATATTAACATTTTTTTAATCTGGAAAAATGTTAATAATGTAAACTATTTGGCACATAGTCGTGTTTTATTGTAATAAATAATTGTAGATTTTGAGAATATCTTTATAAACTGTCTTGTATTACATTGTTTGACAGTAAAATCTCATCATAAAGTACAAATAGTATAAAAAAGTGTGACAACTGCATGCAAAGAGTCTTAACGCTGTAAACAAAACGAGCAAATGTGAAGTAAGTCATCTTAGTGTTTTCTCCCTGATCATTTGAGTTTATTGTTGACATTATGTTGTGAGTAAAGCTCTATTGACAGGTCACAATGAAGGGAATACATCGTATGCATTATTCAGAAGCACCTTTGTCACAGAGAAAGCCATCATTTGCTCCAAAGCATCAGGTCTTTGTGTGAGTGCGGATTATTCCTGCCTCAGAAGTCCATGATCCTTCCCTAATGTGGGGTTCACCTTGAGCTCCTCTTCAGCGCCGGAGGAGGGGACCGGTTCATCTTCGTCTGTAAACAGCAGAGGTGGGTATAGAGGATTGTTACTTCATGTAGATATAAAATAATCATCTTTTACGATTTTGTATTTGATTTATTTTAGTTTGATGTAACAACACAGAACAAAAATATGTCAAAATACTCTAGTATTTAGAGTTAGCAAAAAAATCTCTACAAAATAACATAAATAAGGGGAAAAGAAACGCATTTTCATATTTTACTTTTTGTATTACATTCAGGCTTTTGAAATGTCTAAGAACAGAGGTATAGTTGCCAAAAAATGAACTTTATAAAGAGTTGATATTAAGATGATTTATTGTCTACTTTTACTATATATCATAATAACAAATGATGACTCAAGAAAAAGTCAAAAGAACATATGTTAATACTTTTGACTTTTTCTTGGGTCATTATTTGTTATCATGATATAGTTGTGTATATAATGAACAACTGTTTAAACATCTTGTTTTAGTATTGAGGCAGTTAGATGAACAAAATAAATTCAGGTATTTCTGAACAAAAAATCAAAACAATAAGCGAAAATACAAATTAAGAAGCTAAAAAATTCATTCAATCAAGTAAGACACAGAAGGTTAGGGACATTGGACTTTCAGGTTCATTCTACACATTATTATCTGGTTCCATATAAATATAACTTTCATTATACGCTGTAATATCACTTTGCCACAAACATTCTCCATTTTTCACAAATTGTCCCCAAAAATGACACATCCATAATCTCTTTTTGTGACTAGTATATTACTCAACTAGAAGAGCGTGTGCATTAACACGCAGTACAATGTATTTAATAGGTTACTGGAGTAAATGTAACTAAATATAAATATATCCTACCTCTGTGTTTGCAGGTGTCTCAGCTCATAAACTGCGTGTATCCCTCGGCGCCCGTTACTATGACGTCCATCCAGATCCTCATGGCCTCCGGAGACGGTGCCACCATGTAGTAAAGACGATCATGAGTCTTCACACAGAAGGTCAGGCATGGGTTTGGGCTCTGGAGAGATTCACAGAGAAAGAAAAGCCTTTATTATAGACAAGACACACACCTATTAGTTAACGATTAGTTAGGCGTTAGTGACCAGTTATAAATACAAAATTGTAAGCATCGGTGGAAATTTGGTATCTATAAACAGCTTATTCAATGTTAATTACATATTTGTTAATACTTTATTACTGCTACATAGTGTGCAGTTACTATTAAGTGCTCATATGAGGTACCAGTTTGCTTGTTACAGCTGTTGTTACATTGTATGATTAACATTAATAGCTGGATGATCTGACTTTTAAGTTTTTTACACAATTGAATGTTTGCTGCCAATAATTTTTTGCGAGACAAAAATTAGCTTGCAGTTTACAAATTGCCAAAATGAACAAAACTGCCCATAAAATGATATTACCTATTCCTTAATAACACCATCATAATGAACACATATGAAGACCTTGGGGATAAACCAAATGTTAAATGGGCTATACTGTGACTAAGATTAATGCCAAACCTAATGCTGTAAAATTGATGTGATAGTTAGTTAGTTAGTTAGTTAGTTAGTTAGTTAGTTAGTTAGTTAGTTAGTTAGTTAGTTAGTTGGATAGTTGGTTACCTTGGTGGCACTGCGCAGGTGATCATAGTAAACCTCTTCAATCGCCTGAAAGTAAATCAGTCCTTTCAGCTTGGTCTCGTGCTTGTCTGTAAGAAAGCAAAAAAATAAATTAATATACAGAATATGTTACGTCTTGTACTGATGCAAGAGCCTGCCATTACAAGAACAAGACAGGGAAAACACACTTCACACTCTTTAAAGGCTGAAATACATGAGAAAAATACTAAAGAATAAGTCCACTATTAATTCAATATTTTTCCTTACAGTCAGATTCTTATATAGATATGTTTATATTAAGTTTATTTTTCCATCAACAACTTTTTGGTGTGAAATTAAGAATAAAAGGTCATATATCTTGTCATGTTACTGTTGCAACTGATAGAGGATTGGGGCCATTGTTCTGTTTCATCTGTATTTTTTTCACACTGGCCCAAGCAATTGTACTGTGCTTAATTTGACACTACTTTTGCGAGTGTTGTCCCCCAGAAACTTCAAGTCCAATTTGAATCCAGATGTTGAACAAAGGATGACTATATCTCCTCCAGCACAATGTAGCCCATGAATAGGTATGAGCTGCTTGTATCAGAAGAAATATTAATTATGAGCGTGGGTCTATTTGAAGCGACGCCTCAAGTCTCAAACATGTTATTAATCTGACTTGTTTTCCTCCATCTCTGTTGCTTGTGTGTTTTTAGCCTTTTTCCGCCACAAGCCATGCTCTTTCCTTGAGATCTTAAACCTCAGAAAGTAGGTGCAGAAGAAACTCATCTTGTATCCGGTTTCTTTGATTACATTGAAATCAAATATCTTGAAGCATTTTGAGATCCCAAGGGTTTGGTTGCCAGTTTTATTGGAACGCTGCAAGCAACAATATTACTCCTCCAAGTTTGAGTGACCTTTCTTTTCTCGTAGATCACATTAATTTTTGTAGACCATTTATTCATCTTCTGCTTATTCCTGCTGGGCCTTTCAGGTGACTGGAGCCTGAGCCAGCAACTATGGGCCTTAGGTGGGTTGTAGCCTAGACAATGGCCCAAAAGCCGCTGCTTATAGAGAGAAACACACTGACAGACAACAATTCACTCTCACATTCATTCGCTAGGGGTCATTTTAGGGTCACCAATTCATGCATGTCTTCGGACAGCTGGAGGATTCAGGAAAGAACCTGCTATAACATGGGACCGTATTTTGGCGGGCCCTAGGATCATAACCAAATGTTCCGTGCAACCCTGCCACCCTCTTCTGTAGATCAAATCACTTTTATTTCTTAATAGAGCTTTTAAAAAATCTTGTGTTTTTGGGATTCTCCATCTGCTCTTGACCGAAAACACCCGACATGAATCAAAAAGCTCTTTTTGAACGCAGTCCGACTCCTCTCTCTGTCCCCCTTTTCCGCAAGTCAAATCTGCTTAGTAATGAGATAAATGTTTTTGAAATGTGAGCTTCATTTTATTAAGTCACGAACAAGCCAGAAGCTAGCCTCCTCCCCGAGAAAAACACATTTGGAGAAACCATTGCATCTTGTTTCATCACCTTCATCATCCCCATCATCATCGTCAAGACGTGAGCGGGTGAAAAGGCTAGTCAAGTGAACGGAACGAGCCGTGAAAAAGAGATGGAGAAAATGTACTTGATTATTGACCTGGCGTGTACAATCGTGGCTCAACACATGCTTGGGAATCACCGGGCCCAACTAAGTGGACTTGTTGACAATGCACTAAATGGATATTGCATAACTACAGAATGAATAACCAAACTGACCTTTTAAACAGGCTTCATCTAGTTAGTCCTTTATCTAACCCCATCATATACATGTTCTTCACTCACACCAACTAACTTCATGTGCACTTGGGACTTTAGAAATATCTCATTGTTGCAGATTTTTTGAATTATTCTTTAGTCCAATTATTGTCTTGTAAAATCCTGACATTGCAGACGGCATAGTTTCCTCTTTTTTTCAAAGGCACAGTGGCGCCAAAAGGCAGGAGGCACAGAGCAGCCCACAGGTGACACTTGGCTAAAGCTGTTTTTTGTAATATGAGCTTTAGGCCTTTCAGTTTCAATTGAAGCAAAATAAAAGACAAGCTGCAAGTAATGTCTTCCTTCTCAAAGTGAATAGTGCACAGTTGTCAGAATAAGACTTCTATTTCTTACCGACATAGTAGCAGAAGTTCCTCTTGATGCGGTCAAAAACGAACCACCGTTTCTTCCACGATTTGATCTTTCCGCCCATCTTGATCAGGTGACCTTTGCACATTTTTTCCGTGAGGATGACGAAGGGACATGTCTCGATGTTGTGGCCGGACGACTCCACGTGAGCACGCAGGTCGAACTCTTCTTTAAGGTTTGGCAGATAACGCGTCATGGGACGGGCCTGTGGAGGAAAGGCAGGAATGAGAATATCGTTCCACTTACACAGATTAACTCTACCCACTGGGGCAATAATAAAAGTCCAAAGAAATTTACATTACAAAAAATACAAAGATGTTGTTCAGACTCCAGCTCACACAACTCAAAAATTGAAAACTCATCTATGAGGTCAAAATGCTCAAACACTAAACTATAAAAAATATCAGCTGTCCTCATTTTTACTTTTACTCACAATATGACCAATACAAAACAGAAAGGAGCAGTGGGCCAGGATTTTATAAAAATGTGTTTGCATTCACGTACATTAATCCTGAAACAGTTATAATCTTTATATTTGCATACATCTATTGTGCCAGTGTAGAGAAGCTTTCTAAATTCAAATGCTCTATTATGCAATTAACGTTTGCAGACATTTGTTCATACTCATAACAACAATTAAAACCAGTCAGACATTAGAGCCGTAATTATGTGTATGTATGTAATTATCCTTATACACATCTTTATTTTCATCCCTCTGTTGTTGCTGTTATACCCCCATGCCATATTTATCCTATACAGAATATCTTTGAAGTTGTCTTGTAGCCGGGGCCTCTGTTCAGTACCTCTGTGTTGTCTCGTGGTCCCACTGCTGCCACCCTCAAAAAGAACTTTATATTCTAGCAAATTCATTTGGGTTACTGAATAGTGACTTGGGGATTCTTTGTATTCTTTAGTCTAATTATTGTCTTGTAAAATCCTGACATTGCAGACGGCGTTGTGGCGTGTTTTATCAGATGAGTTTGGAGTGTAATTATGTCTCTAATGTATCTTTGATGTTACACCCACATACCATATGGTTCTGCGTTAATACTTTCATGACATGCCATATATATGTTTGAAGTCTGCCTCTGCTCAGTATCTGTGTTGTCTCTCGGCCCTGCCGCTGCTCCACTGACCTGAGAGTACTCATTCCAGATCCTAAACACCCTTGTCAACACAAAAATAACCTTTTGAATGGGTTTTTTATTCTTTATTGTCTGGTAAAATCCTAACCACGCAGAAGGCATAATATCAAATTGTAATTATGTGTAGCCTATATCTTATTCCTCTGTTGATGTTACACTACCATACCATACGTATTCCTCATTATCATATACACTAATCAAAAAAGGTTAGGGATAATTGACTTTAGGGTGAAATTACAAGAATGCTCTTAAAATGCCATACAACCTAAACATTACTATAACTTGATTCTGTAAAACACTGTCATGATATGCTGTCTTCAACAAATTTCACCTGAAAAGTCAAATAACTTTAACTTTTTGTGACCAGTATATATATCTTTGAAGTTGTCTTGTGGCCGCGGCCTCTGCTCAGTACCTCCGTGTTGTCTCGTGGTCCCACGGCTGCTCCACTGACCTGAGAGAAGTGCTTTTCTCTCATCCTCACTTCCTCCTCCACCAGTCTCCGTCTATGGCTGGCTTCGTCTTGTAGCCGCCTCTCCGCCTCCTCCCGCCTCCGTCGCTCCTCCTCTAGCATCTGCCTTCGCGCCTGCACTTCCCTCTCCTGGGACCGGAAAGAAAGACACACACACACACACACAGACAAAAAAAAAAAAGTGTAGGAATATGTTAATGGTGGGCAAATATTGCAATACAAAGTAAACCAGTGTCAAAAGAAAGCACAGAGGAATTCGGGAAGTCCCAATCCAGGGTTTTGTAAAATAGATCCCCGATGTGTGTAGCTTTGCTGATGAAAATGATCCTTTGCAGTTTTTACAGACACGACGGCTTGGATGAGGGCTGTCAGTCTGTATGATTTAATACCTGTCGAGAAATATTACCAAAAGTTTTTCACTGAAGATTTTGCTGAAGATCTGACACTAAGGGGAGTTGGAACAGAAAAGTACAATTTTGTTAGATTGAATTTATCATTAATTTGTATGTATGTATTTTTAAACAACCATGGTCAGTCAGGACTAAGTGAATGAACAGATTTCCTGATGTCTATTTTATATTTTTGTACAGTGACAAAGTCTAAACAAAATAACGACTGCAGTTCTCAGCTTTTAGCAAGTGAGAGAAATTCATGAAAGAATGAATGAATATTTATCGTTTGTAAATTGGCTGTCTGTTTTGAGTGACATAATCGTATTTAACTCATGCTGCAACTTTTACGGAAACACTGTTTTATTATTCAGGGTAGAAATTTCAGATAATTGTATGGGTTTGAAACGTGCATTTTACAAAGTCTCACCAGTAAAAAGTTTACCTAAATGTAATATAATATCTTTCTTTTATTAAGCCAAAATAATCAGCTCATAAATGAATCAGCATGATTCCACAATCTTCCCAGATTAGCGGATCATTATAACTTCAATCTTTTATCGCCATATGTCATTTTTCCATTCCATGTCACTGGCAAAAGAACTGCCCTAAAAGTCACATACCATCAATGTCCACAGGCAGCAGACCCAAATATTTATAAAGTAACATTTTCTGATGAACTCACCCGGTTTTCAATGAGCCGGGCTTTCTCCTGCTGCGCATCCTTTAACATCTTCTCCATCTCCTCGATCCGCTGGGCCTCAATCCCACTGCCACAATAACACACAAAGGAAAACTGTTTGTGATGGAACAACAATGACAACAGAAAAACACACTCTATGATCGTCTAACTTCACAGACGGGAAAGTTACAAAGGTTGGCATGGCAACAACGTGAGCACCCAAAAATCAAACACAGGTGGGAAGAGTCACCAGAACATGTAGTGAAGTAGGAGTACTGTTACTTCACAATAATCAAGGATAAGAAAAACAAATCATCCAAATAATTAATCAAGTAAAGTAAAAAAAAATGTGTTATGTAATTAGACAGACAAAAATATTGAAATGATATTGACAATAAACTGAAAAAAACTCAGAGATTGCAGATCACTCCCAAAAAAAACAGGTATTTCTGACCTACTCTAAAGAAATGATCCAAATCAGTGCAATACTTTTTGAGTAAATTACTAACAGAAAAAATCCTGAATCCAGACGGTGATCTGGATCACTCCCAAAATCTACATTTTCACAATTATTTATCAATTGGTCTTTGTGTCATTTCTGACCTTCTCTGAAAATTTCATCCAAATCTGTTCAGTAGTGTTTGCATTGTGTTGCTTAGAGACAACCAGGTGTGAAAACATTTCCTCCTTGGCCAGAGGTAATGAACAACTTTATAAAATAACATAAATCAGGACATAAGGCAAATATTTCCAAATCTTTTTTCACTACATCACAGATTTCTCGGGGAGGCACAGAAGTGGGTGGAGTCGCCCAAAATTGTATTGCCACTTCAAAATGATAGCATGCATTCAATTTACTCTTCGAAGTCCAAGCTATTCAAAAAAGTAACTGAAGTAAATGTACCTCGTTATTTCCCACCTCTGGAAACAAAAACAAAAAACACATGTTGTCACAGGAACAAAGCGGTGACCCTCTCGCGGGAGACGGGGCAGACTTAAGTGTTCCCATGGAAACAGGGGCTCATTGCTCATTTCCAGTCTCTCACCTTTCCGGGGAACAGGCTGAGTTACCGGCAGAAACACTGGTCTCCAGACTGTCGGAGCTTTCCAGACTCAGGGTGTCGTACGCCTGGCTGCCACTAGGGCGCGTGTGGTGGTGCAGGATAGAGTGATGGACTGTAGCAGAGGGGTCTAGACACAAGCAAAACAATGTCATTAAAACTTAGACAGACTCACAGTGCCCTCTTCTGATGCAGATACAACAATTACAGCTATTAAAATGCTTAATAAAAACAAATTCCCTTATGGGTTTAAAATAGTTCAGTTGAACAGAAATGAAATAATAAATACATAATGTAATATGTTAACAATAAGACAGCTTTTTATATTGTTGAAATTATTCGAGGGATTCACCAATATGTTGGCTAAACATAGGCATGGGATGATACACACATCGGTCATGGTAATCTTCAGAAACCAATTCATAAGTATTTATAGACCAAAAGTACTAACACTATGTTTTATTTTGATCTACTCCACATACTATAAATGTAGCCTATATCTCAATTCAGGTTTAGAAAAAGCTATGAAGAGTTCTTGGTTTCTTGTTCTTTATATAAAACATATAAGGCCAATAGTCTACCAAAATTATTGATATTGGTAAATTGTTAATTTGGGTGCATTCCTAAAAGATACCGTAACATAAAACTGGACAAAAAACAGTAAAGCTGATTTTTTTTTTTTTGTCACGATAGTGTGGTTCACAACAGCAGTATTAACCATAAAAATCAGTGAAGCAAGACAGTGGACACCCAGTACCTTTGGTCTGAAGAGCCAGGTGTTTCCTGGGCTCTGTGTTTAAGGGATTTGGGAAGTCTCTTAGTGCTAAGTGGAAATCCTAAAATATACAAAAGCATCAAATCAAATACAATTATTTGTGCAGATTTTTGAGCTAAATCAAATGTTTTTACACATACCTTGCCCATTTTCTCATTTGAAACTCCACTGATCACCTGAGATGCAGCCTGGGTCCCCTCACCCACTGATTTGGATTTTAACAACTGTCAAAACAAGAACAAAATTAATATCAACATCTTTGTATTTTTTTGTCAACCAAATGCTCAAAAACTGGAGAGGCTTGTCATGAAGTGTTTTCAGATCAGTTGATTTTACTATTCTGTCCTCTAGAGGGCCTACTTGTCTTACTAAGAATCAAACCAATGAACATCTTGCCCCACTAAGTTCCTCTTTTTTTGCCATTCACACAGGTGGGAGTTACCTGTCTGCGTGCAGAGAAAGACTTGGCGGGCAGAGGCGGAGGTAAGTTGTGAGGCTCTGCGGCACCAGCGGCCATGATGTCCTGGTACCAGCGCTCCAGGTTTATAGGAGGCAGTGCATTTCTCAAATCAGGCTGACTCTACAGTGACAAGAAGCATTCGGCCAAAGACAGAAGTGAAGCAACAGCAAAACAAAGCTATGTGTCATCCAGAGGTGGGTAGTAAGAGATGTATTTATTGAGAAACTTTTTAAATAAACTGTACTGTTAAGAGTAATTTTAATACAACAATACTCTTCATTAAGTGTTTAGCGACTTCACTTGCCCCACCCATGCATTGTATATTATTCAGTTATAGCTTTATGTTGTAACAAAGTGAGAAGATGTGAGATTTGAGCTGTCTTCATAATTGATGTTATTTTGTAAAGATTTCATTTATTTTGAGTATTTTATTTATTGTTAGAAATTGCCAATTTTAGCAGTAATTTAGTAATTGAAATTAATTTTATTATTTTATTTTATTTTATTTATTTTAATTTTTATTTTTTTTTAATTTTTATTTTTGTTATTTTGCCGTCTGTCAGATTAACTCCTCAAATCAGAGCGACTCGGTAGTTCAATAATTTATGCCCACGTTTTTACCCACCTCTGGTATTATCACAGTGCATATGCGTCAATGTGAAGAGAATAAGCCAGTCTTTATGACAGGAGATCAAACCTGTACAGAGTGAAAGGGGGGAGGGACACATGTGAAAGTGGACTCTGAGGCGAGCTGGAATGATGAGAGAGAAGAAGAGGGACAGGGTTCGAGTCTCTGCAGCCCAAAGATCTGACTGAGCTGACTGACTGTGATGTACTCCTGCAGCGGCCAGAGGACACAGACAGAAGAAGAGAACGGGATCAAGTCAGTAAAGCATAGAATATGAAGTCATTTTGCTAAAGTATTCACCACTGTATGGTCTTTACAACCGGCAATTTCAATATACATGACATACATTTTAAAGGTGTAGTCCATAACTTTACTAAAATAATAAATGAGTCCTTCTTCTGGCCTCAACAGCAACATCAGATCAAATCAGACTTTGTGGGTTACCACTTTGACCAATAGTAGTCAAGTTTTACCCTAGTCCCTCCCCTGGCCTCTACAGACTACAGATGACCTTACCTCATAGAACAGGGTCCGATAGTTTGTCTTTTAACTTAGATAGTTTGATAAGTGTGTGATTCATTGACTTTGATTTGAATTTCTGTAATATAATGTGATATAATGTATAATAATAACTGTCACATTTGTCCATAAATTCCAAGACATAAAACAGGAAAAATACAGGAGTGGGTGAATACTTTTGAAAGCCACTGTAATGACAGCATATAGAGTTTGTACCTCACAGGGAACAGCCAGAGACAAGCAGTGTAGAGTAGCAGTAGGAGAGGAGTGAGCTTGTACAGAAGCATTTCCATACATCTTAAAGACATCAGAAAGCTTCAGGTACTCCTGCATCAACAGCCAGAACACAGAGTTAAACTGTTTTCTGATCTTCAACTAGACAATCTGTTAGTGTTATATGATTGGCTATTCATTGATTCATTCATCTTTTCCGATAATGAAGACGGGTAGTGGTACACACTGGACACACGCCAGTAGTCGCAGGGCTGACACAGAGACATACCATTCACCCTCACAGTTGTTCCCTAAATAAAGTTCTAGTCACCAATACATGCACAAATGACACATGCATGTCTTCGTGTGCGGGAAGGAAGGCAGAACAGATGGAGAGAACCCATGGTAACACAAGGAGGACACACAGTCACCACCAGCACATATATAAGACAAGATAACCTAAGATACGATCTAATGCAGGCTTTATCTGCTGTCAGTATTTTAGATTGATAGAAAAAATACAGTTTCCTGTCAAACACAATCATGCATGTCCTCCTAGATGTACCTCTTGCGGCCTAACAGGACAGGGATCAGTACAGAGCTCAGGAGAGGGGTTACAAGAAGAGGAGCTTTGAGAAGCACTGTCCATAAAAGCGAGATCCGTCTCGCTGATGTGAAGGAAGTCCTGTTTAAAAAGTTTAGCTTAGTTAAAGAAGAAAAATGCAAGTGCAGATTCTCCACTTGGACCAAGGGTAGAAATATAAACCATTACTGACCTCTCTCATGTTGCTGTTTGGAAAGCCCCTCCCTCCTGTTATTGACTGATAACTTCTTTCCAAAGCACACAGCCGCTCCTGCTCCTTTTGCAGTACATGTAGCGTCACAGTTCTTTCCCTCGAAATTCTCTCACACTCTTGAACTGCCTGAAGCCCCAGCTGCTTCACTTGAGCTTCGAGAGCTGCCACTTTCTCCTGAGAAGCATCAAGCATCGATCAGGACGACAGTTCATTTATCTAGTACATGGTTTTTCCTATTTATATTGAACGGACCTTCCTTTGGACCATACTGCAGTAGTGGTCAGCCTTTTCCTGTAGAAGATGTGAGCTCTGAGTGTCCTTCCTCTCTTCCAGACTGCTCTCCTGCTCAAGGTGAAGGAACTCAAGCTCCTCAAACTGTTTGGTCCCAGCCTCAAGTGCCTCTGCTTTCTGCCCCACAAACAAACATGTAATTAAATGTAATTATTTTTGGGTCTGGCATTTCTCATAACAATGCATTACAAATAAAGGTCAAAGCATGCATGTTCAGCAGGATGGTTAATAGTGTTATTTATCAACATTAGTTTTACCAGATTATAGGCCAACACAGACATGAGTCACAGTCTTGTGATGTGGGAGACATAAACATGCCAAAGTGCAGTTTATTATACAAATGCATTTACACTAAATGTATATATTTTTCAGTTCTATGGGATTTAGACATAGTCAGTGATTTGCAGCCATACTCTTGTATGTGTATTTTATAACTCACTGTTGCCAGCCAGTGGGCTGTGTGAGAACACTGACCCTGCTGAGCTGCTCCTGTATTTGTCCCTTTAGAGACAAGGGGCACTTATCAAACTGCCTCTTCAGCTCATTGTACTCATTCCTCTGCTTTTCCAGGGCCTTCCGCTCGACCAACACTTTAGCCCTCCCCTAAAAACAGAAACATACACACACACCGAGGTCCGCATTCAACACACAACTAGGTAGGGGCAACAAAAAATCCACAACTCAAAAACCTTAACGCCATGCTACAGTTAGCATCATACAATAGCTATTGTGTTAATGTTTGTGTTAGATGAAGGGTAAGATGCATTGTGTTAGATTCAGGATGGGTTAAAGCTACTGTGTACAGCATGAATCAAGAAGTTTGTAATGTTGACTTTTGTGGCAAAGGCTACAGAGAAAAAGATGTGTGTGTTGCACAAAGATCAATGAAATAAACAAATAACGATGAGGTCCACATTAAAGAGCATAATGTGCCTCTGTACAGAATATCAGCAGCAGGTGAGTCTTTATAAGAATAATATCCATGCCTTTACAAACAGTCTGAGGCATTTACTGTATCACAGTGTTTTCACAGGGCCCTACCTTCTCTCTCTCTTTGTGGGTGGTCGTGTCCAGCTGACTGAGTCTGAGCTGCAGCTGACCGATCATCTTGTGTTCAGCCTCCACCTGCTCCTGCTCCGCCTGCCTCTCGGCCTGCAGCAGGGCCTGCTCCATCTCCACCTGAACAAATATATGCTCTGTGTAAAAACCACAGTCAAATAAACAGTGAAACATACTATTAATACTACACAGACATATAATAGGTGTGTACTGACCTCATGTTTGGTCTCTTGTAGCTGCTGCTCCAGTTCATTCACTTTCTGCTTCATTTCATCAACTCGGGCTAAAATCCTGCTCCTTTCTTCTTCCAAGTACAGTTTCTCCTGACCAGCTAACAACTCTGCACACTGAGGACATCAAGTATAGGTCATGCAAAAATGTATTTGCTTCTGTCCTTTTCAGTTAGAGAGTTAGTGTCTGGAGCCTATCTCGGCAACTATGGGCCTTAGGGTGGGCTACACCCTGGACAAATGTTCTCAATTCTCTTAATGCAAGCATGTCTTTCGATAGTGGGAGAAAGCTGGAGTACACAGAAAGAACCCACAGTAGCACAAGGAGAACATGTACTATAAATCATAATTTGTATAGTTACCTCCTGGTGTGTGCTCTCTGTGCTGCTAGACTCCTCTCTCTGGCTTTCATCTACAGCATCTTCAAGTGGTATTCTTCCTGGTGTCATGAATGTTCCTCCGAGCAATCCACTCTGAACCATATTGGCGAGGTCTGTGCTACTGTCCTCCTGGTTATACTCTGCACACAGGTTTAGGATGGCGTCCAGTCTCTGCCGTTCCTATGGACAGGATAACATTTATTAAATGTACAGCACGTGAGCTATGGGTGTCCTTGTGTAACATTGGAGCATTTAGGCAGCTGTCCCACACTGACTGGCACTGGACAAGTGTAACCTGAAGCCTGAAGAGCCAAAGTTCATGTCATCTGCCCCTGAGGAGGGCCTTTGGAGTTGTTTATGAAGAGAATATAATAGACTGGGGTTAACCAATTGAAATATTTGTCACATCATTATACAAAAATCAATGATGGTAGTTTGTCTAAAAAAAATGTAAAATATTGCTAGAATATTTTTAAAATGCCCAAATCTGACCCTGATCTATGATGTTAAATAGGTGACCTGTCAAAATTATTATTTTACTTTAGTCCCTCCCCTGACCTCTACAGACAACCTACATCAAAGACAATGTCAGATTCCTTTTAAGCAGTCTTATTTTATTCAACTTACAGACTACACCATAAAATGCCCTTACTCTGGTGGCGAGCGTGTTGACATACAACACAAACTGTTGACGGAGCAAAGGAGGTACATAATTATAATTGTTAAAAATAAAGAATAATTGTTTCTGCTGATTGTGTTGGTTCTCTATTGTATTTTTAAAGTGTCTATTGTTTCAGTGTGATTTACTGCTTGGAACAGACTTAAACAGCATAACACAGGACGAGCTATTCCTTTGACTGCAGTTGTGTTTTGATAGTATGCTTGGTAGCACACATGTTGTACTATAAAGGTTACATTCAGTCAGTTGTGATAAAGTGACATGAGCAAGTGTGCCAGTAGAGCATTGTGCTTAATATAGGGCATTCATTTCACCAAGAGGATATCCTGTCTTTGTACTGTACCTCTCATCGATAGGTATGCAATCCTTAATGCTATTTTAAGACCTATATAATCCACAAGGACTCAAAAATATTTGCATGTATGATGGTCTGTCATTTTTCATGTAAAGAGAAAATATATTGATCCTTGTCTCAAAAAGTGAGTAAATTGAATGTAGTTCGTTTCAGTACAAAACAGAAGTGGATGAGTCAATAAACCTTACTGTCACCGATTGTCCTGTGTTTACTAGAAACCTTTTGGTTCCTGAAATAGTCTGTGGATGGCTGGGAACTGCCCCCGCCCCTTCTCTGTAGTTCCCTCAGCTGCTGCCTGTGGTGAGGTGGGGTGAGGAGTGGTGGTGGTTTGAAGGTGTGAGACGGTGGTGGATAAAAGTACATACCGGTAGAACTTTCAAGCACTGAAATTCACCACTGACCACTGTAACTTTCTGACCACTGAAACTTTCTGATCACTGAAACTTTTGTGTGTATTGATAAATAAAGTGTTGATAAGAGCCAGCCTCGCCCTCTGAAGAAGTCTGAAGAATGTTCACCCCGTGTGGGTCAGGCCACATGGGCTGATGATGCCAGTAATGCTCAGGGGAGATGAGCCTGTGGCTGTTTGCCAAGAGATTTAGACAAGATATCTCAATGCAGACATGTTGTCTGCCATGCTGCAGCCCATCTGTTGGCAGGGTAATATTTAGCAAATAAGACGAAGGAAATCATCTCAAACATTTGCCATAGTATTTAATATGTTTTTCATAGCCTGGTTTTGTATTTATGTTGCCTGGCCAGCCAGACTTACAAAACTGAGTCTGGCTGGTCAGGCTAGTATTTATGAGCATTTTGTTGTTTAATATGTTACTGCTGTTGCTGTTCTGTGTTTTATCTGTGTTTTATGTGTGTTTTATCTGTGTTTTATGTGTGTTTTATCTGTGCATGTGAGAATCAATGTGCAATACATACGTTTTATGTCTACTAACTAAAACAACTTTTTATTAGTTCAACTAAAACTATTGTTAGTCCAGTTAGACAACACTAAATACTTGAAACAGCACATATATACAGTACTATAACAAAGCCATGATAATCCATTGTCAAGTAACACTCACCAGTTTCTCCATCTCCTGCTCGCGGAGCCGCTCCTCTCTCTGATGACGATGATACTCCAAAAGCTCCTCCTCATTGTCACTGATCTCAGAGATGCTGTTCTTTCGTTCTCTCATGTAAGGTTTAGTAAAGCCAGCTTCTTTACTGGGGCCCATAGTCACACAAGGGGTTTTTCTTTGATTTTGAGGGCTGGCTAAAGGAGAAGACCTCGCAGAGTTTTGCCTCAAATGTTTAGTGCCAGGCTCCTTGTCCTGCTCTGGTACAGGCGACGGATTATGTCCATATAGAACCCTAAGAGCCTCTACTTTAGAAGAACCTGTGAGGTTGCGTTGGCCCTGTGGACTGTCAGGCACTGGTGTGGTGGAGAGGGATGAGCTGGTGCTGTTCACAGGGGTCCCTCTCCTGGAGGTGTGTGGGCTGATGGGGGATCGGCCTGTTTGCTCCAGAGGTCTGAGTCTTTGAGGGGCTTCAGAGGGGAGGAGGGGCTCTCTCATGGGGCTGGGGGACCTCTTCTGAAGCGGTTGTATTCTGGGGCTGGATGGAGCTGATGGAGACAGTTTGACAGAGGATATTCTTTGTGTTATGTCCGTGCTCTGTCCTGGGCCTTTGTAAGAAGTAGGACTTGGTGTAGATTCTTCCCTTGTGTTTCTCAGAAGCTTCGGACTCTCTTGAGCCTTTGGGCCACCACTGTTTAAGAGGAAGGTCCGTGGATGAGGCACAGGCATGTGTTTTATAGTCGGCATTCGAGGAGGCACTGGTGGGGTCTTGTTCCCTTGGTTCGGACTCAAAAAGCTGCCTACATTCTCATAAATAGACTCTTCTGTGGTGCCATTCTTGCCATTTACCTCTATAATATTAGACGCCTGAGGAGCAGCGACACATTTATCAGACTGTGATATAGAGTCTGGAGAGTTTTTTGATAAGTTGTTAATTTTGAAGTTGCTGCTGTTGTTGAAACTTTGATGGTTTCCGTTGACAACACTGTGGAAGTCTGGAGAATAAGGAGAAACACGTGAGCATTCCTGTGAAAGAAATACTTGGGGTGTTTCTGGAAGACAGTTGTAACAACATACAAACACACAAGGGGAGACCTGCAGCTAGCACAACAGAGTTCAGGCTCAAGGATTAGGGTCTAGATTCATTCTCATCACTCTGACATTATGCCTAGTGCTAGTAGTAGGGTCTGGAATAGTCTCCCTGAAGATGTTAGACTGGCCTCTACTCTTACAATGTTTAAGTCCAGGCTGAAAACTGTTCTGTTTAGCTGTGCATATGACAACTGAATGTGGTTCTTAT
>JAVQKC010095897.1:0-10023 GCA_036025475.1 Philypnodon macrostomus | reverse complement strand
ACACACACACACACACACACACACACACACAGGCACACGCACACAGGCACAAACACGCACACACACTGGCACACACACACACGCAGGCACACACACGCACACACACAGGCACACACACCCACACGCACACACAGGCACACACACACACACACACACAGGCACACACACACACACAGGCGCACACACACACCTTATTATTCTAGGGCCTATGTTTCCATATATGTTCAATGATAAAATACAATTTAAATGTATACAATTAAAAACAAAATGGTTTTAACAATGTCAGTGTGCAGAAGTGTACACACTAATATTATTTTGATGGCCATGTGACTAATTACTGTACATTGATATCTGATTTTACACTGCCACCTGCCGGTCACTTTAAATAACTTCAGGTAGTCAAACTAAATCAAATGAAGTCAAATAACTTAGTAATATGGTTCATTTTGGTTAATTGCGTTAAATTGCATACATTGTTTACATTTCCTTAATCACTCTTTTGCCTTCTACTGCAGATACATTTCTGAATGAAATCTCAAAACTCACAAGTTAAAGATTTGAGTCACGTGGTGTAAAAGTGTATTTGGTTTAAAGTGTAGAAAAGTGAAAAGTTAGGAGCATTGGTTGTGCGCCTGTCAGACACCACTGAGGGTGCAGCCCCCGTCCCCGCTGTAGCTATGGAAACTCCTCTGTGGCAACATCCACCAGTCTTTCTGCCCCCATCCTCATACCTCTCCGAGCAGAGGTGCTGAGTATGTGCAACTGCACCGACAAATGAGAGGCTGCAAGATGGCGATTGTGCGACTCGTGGCTTGTTTTATTCTGTACATAAGTCTGGGTAAGACATTTGTAGTTTGATCTCATTAATAGTGCATGTCTGTCTTTGCGACGGAAATCACAGCTGTTATGGAGCTGTTGTGCTAACCTCGCGTCTGACCAGAGCTAGCGCTGAGCGAGCTGATGTGTAAAAATCACTCAGTCTAAAGCGTATATGAAAATGAGAATCATTTTACGACCATATTTTCAGGAGTGGTGTAAGATTAAACACAAAACTATGGCGAACTTCCACGGGCATTATTTATGTTTCAGTATTCATTTGTTCCAAACGCTAACGCTGAGACATACGACGTTTGTGAATGTCGTTGTAACCGCGTGCCATTCAACCGCGAATATATGAACAATTACAATGTGCTGTCTGTTGGACGGACACGTCTTAAATATGATTTTGAGATGCTGAGTGTGACAAATAAGATAATCACATGGTGAGTAGTTTCGACAGAATACAGTTACATTCTGAGCGTAGAAACAGATCAAACACACCACTTTGGCGTACAAGGGTGCGCAAATCAGATTCATTGTGTTGTGGAAATCTAAAGTAAAGAATATTGTTTAGAGAAATAACAAAAACCAGAGAGCTCTGAAACGGGATTTTGAGTTATTTCTTTTTTTGAGTTATAGCTTATTTAAAATTGGTCAACTTTCCTGATAATTAATTCAGCCGTTAAGTTTTGAGGTGTGTTTATTGGTGCAAAATTCAGATTTCATTCCACTAAACATGACATCATCTCATAGCATAGCTAATGCATGTGAAATAATTGCATGTACATGTGAGTTTTCTGGTCTCGTGGTCCTGATGTTTTTGAGTGGTGCTGTTGTAGTGAGCCAGGCTGGGGACATCTGCCGTGGACACTCAGCCATGGTAAGTTCGTATGGTGTTGATAATGTGCTTCCACATGCCCGTCCATAACAGCTGGAGCTCCGGGCTGATCAATGGTGCTGATGCAGGCTCATATGATGCATCCTCCTCCCTGGTGTCGACGTGGTAGGAGGTCACCCCTCTGTTTGCTGAAAAGCTGGCCATGGATGGAGTCGGACATTTTAAATGGCAGATTGCGCCAGTCAGCAGTGCACCCCTGACCTAAGTCCTTTAGTGTGAATCAAACTGAGGGAGCGGCTGACAGGCTGTGTCTCATATGTTATGATTTTGACACTGTTTGAGTTGACTGATTTGGTGGAAGGAAAATCCTGGTGCAAAATGAATGGGGGGAATTAGCCAGGCTTTCTAATATGAATCTAAATAAAATCTAAAAGATGCGTTGAGGTGAACCTAGGTAGTGTGAATAAGTAACATATAATATCAATGCATTAAATTGATAGCATCTTTATGAACACTGCTTTACATCTGATATTACATTGTTGTATTCACTCCACAGTCACACACTGTTGTAGGTAAATTACTTCAGTAACCACAGCTGCCCTGGGGCAGACTGACAAAGATGTGCCACAGCCTCTTCGACCACCACCAAAGAGAAGAGAAGATTGATCTGCCAATCTTCTAATTAGATAATGTTACAAAAAAATCCTGATCTGATTATATTACATTAAAATATAATGTTTGTTTGAGAAGCCCCTAATGAAAACGTACATTATGACTGGACACCCTTATACTGTACGCGTGTAAGTGTCTGTATGTAGGTCCTATTACACAATCAGTCCTGTATGTGAATCCCATGAGTCCTTGGTCTCTACACAGAGGCCCATGTTGTTTTGGACAAACTCAGTCTTCAAGCATATTTGCCGCATTGGAATGTCTGAGAAAAAAGCTTTTTATAGATACAACTTTTGTGTGCAGAGACGAGGACAGGCAGTTGTTTTCATATTTAGCTCTTAAGAGGATTGCTGAATGTGGCTATTTAGGAACGTGATTTCTGAGGCGGGCTGGGGACCTACTTTGTCTATGATTTACAAAAGAAGAGGAATTAGAAATGGGGTTGTGCTTGTGTGAGTCTATTAGTAAATGTATGGTGTTTTCTCATTAGTTTGCATTGTGTCTCTAGGGCCATCTTTTGTCTTTTTGTCTCTACAAGCCAGATAGTGACGCTTTCCCATGGCCTACTTTTTCATATCCCAGTTTTGACATAATACCACAAATATGTTATGCTAATTAATGAAAAATGTGACCTCATTTAAAAGGGGGGAGGTGTGACATCCAACAAAGGTCGCCTCCAAGGACCTGCAGATTAGTCCTTCCTTAAGCAAACAGATTGAGGTCAAGCTGATAAAAATCAATAAACAATTCTTCTACTGTTTTGATTGATTAAAAACTGTACATCTTGAAACACCAATTGCGCCACAGATAAGGCGGTTTATTATGATTTTATTTTGACCAGGCATTTAGTGGGCGAGCTCATCTCTTGGGTCTCGGGACGTCCAGTCAGTATGGGGGTAAAAATAGCCCTCCATATACTCAGTGGGAAAGTCAGCAACAGACGGAAGTGGAGACCCGGGAGTCAAATCTGCTCGGCATCTGTCCACAGCTGTGAATATATGACCGGGCAATAATGCTGTATGGATCTTAGGTTGAGGAGCAGGCAGCTATAGGCTGACTTCCATTCTCAGGGTCACTTGTGTGGTAGGCCACTATGAGTATACAATTAATACCCTAAATGCCCGGGGGCGGAAATGGGCCATGTTTTGAAAGCAGGGCTGGCAAATGTGTATTTTTATGTATTACAGCACAGTAATAATTTGTGTGGTAATTAACAGGTAATAATAGAAATGAGGGTTAAATAAAGAAATGTAGTTATCCCTTTTATGACATGGTTAGGGTTAAGTAAGGCCTTAGGTTTAGTAATAAATTACTTTGGAAGTGAACCATGATTACTATATTATTACCTGTTTATTACCACACAATTATTACCATATAATTATTGTGCTGTAAGTAAAGTGCTATTAAAAAAAATATAATTATACAGCATTACATTATACAACAACAAAAAGTGACATACAATAAGATTAATTTATGATTATGCCTTTCTTGATGATTATACTGACTTTAATTCTGCCTTCATTTATCTTGTCTAGGTGTCAGGATGCCTTCATTACCCAGCATGCTCTCTGTTCGAAGCATGTGTACTCAGTAATTATTACATTTGGAAATGGTGCATACGCAGAAGGCTGAATATAGGTCTGCGGTCCAAAACAGGAACATACTTAATGGTTCTCATCTCTTCTAAAATACACACAATGCATGATTAGCACATGTATAATTTTCTCATTTTCTTAATTGCTGCTATGTGCTCCTCTGTACATGTTTTCTGGTTGAATTGGAGTAGCCTTTTAAGCATGAAGCTTGCATTAGGAAGTGACATTTTTAAATAACACTGAATGCTTTAAGGAGAGCAGTCAAGCGATGAGCTCCAAATTGCTGTTTTGGCCAAAGGGAAACCAGAACAGTTCATTAATCCATTTCACGTTACCACTGATTAACAAGATTTTTATTTTTTCAATATTTTAAATTGTTCTCGTTTATGTAAATATTGTGCCCTTTTTATTACAGTATTTCCCGTCAACACAAATTAGGCTCAAAACAATTATTAAACCAGTCTTGTAAAGCATTATTATTCATTCTTAGTTGAGCAATGAGCTGCACAGTGTGACACATCTTTGGCTGTTTGTGGGTGCTCCTAGAGGCATGCTGTCATTCAAACACAAGACATAACTGCTGGGGATAGCAATGGAGGCAAATACTTTCTGAGATCAGCTATTTTTGACAGGACACTCACTCTGTTTTTATTTGCCACCAAACTTTGACCAGGAATGACCTAGAGTGGACCATACATTGCCATAATACAAAAAATACATAACCAGATATTTAGATCTCAGGACATTCAGGTCTCTAGTAATTTTAGACCTTTGACAGCACTGTGTCTGTACCCTGTGTACTGACCTGACAGTTCAGCTTAGGTACTCAAATACTAAAGGGGAAAGTCAGCAACTATTGAGGAATATTTAGCATACAGTTCTACAGTAAATATATCTGCAAAATACACATACTTGGGATGCGATTTTGAGTGTATGATAACCTTGACAAAAACTGATCAGAGCATTGCACTATTCATGGTATTGCAGTTAAAAATTAAGAACAGCTTATTCTGAAAAGATGATATGAAAGAGAAATATATAGAGCATTCTCTATATACTCTATAAATTAAATGAGGTATATACAAATGATGAATGAAAATGGTTATATTCTGTGCCGGTTCTTGGTGTAATCTGTCTATGTTAAAGAACCACATCTTACTGTCTCTAGGTGTTAATCTTCTTAAATACCAATGGGAAGTATTTAGTATGGTGTGGTTATGCTAAAACACTTTCTCTAGCTTCATGTCAGCCTCTATATTTATCCTTAATCCAGTGATTTGGGCATCGTGGACGTATTAAAATGTTTACTAATGAAAAAGCTGCTGTGTGATACTGGGGTTAATCAGCATTTTGCCTCCCTCTTCTTAGGTCACATTCCATCATCACTAGGCGTAATCCTCCGGACCACGGACAAGATTGTGTGGGCAAATGAGTTTGAGCGTAAGTCACACATGAAAGTAGCTTTTCTCTTCCGGATGTGTGATGCCTGAGCCTGTTTTCATGCATTCTGGGTTTTTTTCTTCACAGCCATTGAACTGACCTGTTTAATAGAGTCTATTTCAACAAACAACCCAAGAATTGAATGGAAAAAGATTAAAAATGGTGTCCCAAGTTATGTCTACTTCCAGAACAAGATAGCAGGTAAACTGATCAAATGTTCTTTTTCAAAGCTTAGCTGAATGAATAGAAAGAAGTTGGCGGTGAACTGGGCTTCGAGCTCTGAAGTCACACTGTGTATTTCAATGAGCCATTGTAACATATTTCCGCTTCACTAAAAGGCGACTTGGAGCAAAGGGCTCAGCTGAACGAGCCTGCCAACATTCTGATCTTCAACGCGACCCGCTCCGACACCGCAGAGTACCGCTGTGAAGTGGCCGCCATTGACGATCAGAGGGACTTTGATGAGATACTGATTAGTTTGGCTATAAGAGGTATATACATGATAAAAGGTTGAGAAGATGTGTGTAATGTTTTTTTATAATGCATTTAGACCATTACTTTTGAAAACTGGATGGAGCTGACATGTTGACATAGATGAAAATAATGATAATGTGAAAGCTTGCATTTAAGGGAGAATGAGGGACAACATGGGGCAACCAAACATCATGTGCATTTCTGTTTGTAGTAAAACCTGTAGTCCCCCGCTGCAGCGTGCCTGAAGCGGTCACTGTGGGCACATCCACTGAGCTGCGCTGTCTGGAGAATGAGGGGTTTCCTGCTCCTCAGTATCGCTGGTTCCATAACAATGAAGAGCTTCCTCATGACCCCAAGACCAGCCCAAAGTTTGCTAACTCCTCCTATAGCATAAACTCAGACACCGGAGGCCTGGTAAGAAGCAGTCATCTACAAATGAATATTATCTACACTCTTAGTCTTTTCAATTCAATTATGCGCCGATAACACAGATAATATTTTCTAAGTCAGAACTTGAACTTACTGCAATAACTACTGTATTACTACTGTCTTATCAGAAATTTCAAAGGGTAAGAAAAGCAGATGCAGGCGAGTACTACTGCCAGGCCAAAAATGATGCTGGTTTTGCTCAGTGCCCGGGGCAGATGATGGAAGTTTGTAAGTGACATCACGTACATGTACATATGACAAAAAATAATTCTCTTAAATAAAGCAGTCCACAAGTTCATAACACGCTGTCACGGTGGGTCTTTTCAGATGATGTTGACATCCTTGGGATTTTTCTCAAGACTTTTGGTGCTGTGATTATATTCTTCTGCGTGTTCTTTACTATCTGTCACACCTGTAGACGTGGCTGCTTTAACAAAAAAGGACACAGCGAAGCGAAGTTAGTATCCACCACAATCGAATATGATCTGCCATTGTTTATATTTTGTGTTTCATCATTTATGTGTTTTAATTTTCAGCTACAATTGGCCAGCTCAGCATAACGGAACTGACTATAATGATGCCGATGAGGTGAAACAAAAACACTATTAACACTGTGACATATGTAAAAATATTTGTAGTAACACATGTTTGTGCTATAGGGACACTTCCGCCACAAGTCTTCTTTCATCATCTGAAAGCTGACGACAGAAGAAAACAGAAGAAAACTTGTATTGGATGGTAACATCTGAAGTCTAGTAAGGCACAATATTCTCTGATGCACATCAAGTCCAATCACCAACTTGCCAAAGTATTTTTAATATCATTTTGTTGCACTCTTATCAGTTTTATAACATAACAGTGTTTTTGTGATGTTTAAATATTCATTGGTGTTTGATCTTTATGTTGTTTCCCTGTATCAAACATCTTAAGTGTCGGAAAATATGTTGTTTGACTGTGTGTGATAACAAAACTGATGTTCAATTCCTTTACAGTTTACTTACTTTTGATAACTGTTGATACGTTTTTACAATGTACATTATTTTGAAAAACAGTTTGAAAAACTTTTCATAAGATAAACATCTTAGGTTTCCCATGTGAAAGGACGTTTTTGTATATACTGTTGTTACACAATAAGCTGAAAGTCAGTTTGGTAAGGCACAATTTCCCAACTGGTATTGTATATCTATATTGGAAAAGACAAAAAAAGAACAAAAAAGAAAAAAAAGAAATAATCATAACATGGACTGTACCTATATATGGCAATGCTGCAAAATGTACTATGGTACGTATGACCCATACAGTGCTGTTTCTGTGTACAAGTGACCTTTTGTGCTTTACTTAATATTTTTGAGTATTGGACATATTGTCCAGAATTCTGAATATATTGTACATACAGTAAATACATAGTTTTTTTATGTTCTCATTTTTAATTGAACCCCATACCTTATTGTAAATATGGCAATAAAACTGTTGAAAACATATATGTACAGTATTTACTGTTGAGTGTGTATTTGCAGTGTTAAAGGCTTAAGTATCAACTATTAGTAATATATGTAAGAACTCAGGAAGTGTCCATGTTCATTTAATATGTTCATGTTTTCTTTTCTATTAAATAATTTCAATTAACAGTTTGGTCACCGGGGCATTTTTAATATGCACATGTCTGCAACGATCATAGAAGAGCCCAACTTATACATGTTAGCATGCACACAATTAAAAATATCACATTTTTGACATTTCTCGGGTTTTTATGTAAATTCAGCTTAATTCAGTAGATGTCTGGCTGTTTCAATTTGAAAAGGCACTTTTCAACCCAACATAATGAATGGACTTTATTTTGAAAATCTCCACCCGGATATAATTGAGCCAGTATATGTGGCGTACATCCTGTTCATTTGACAACATTCAGAAATCCTTTTTTGAAAAACAAGAAGTCACACTGGCAAAAGGAAGCTTTTGTATCCAACAAAGTCTGTTTAATCACAATCATTGCAGACTTTTTTGAACACATTACACGCCGAGGACAGTAACCGCGAGTGTGCTAATGGCTACAGTGTTTGGCGTTTTGGTTGCGCTACCACTCAGCTATTTAGATTTTTGGATTGAAGAGAACATGGAAATGTATCTCATGTGAGGTAACTGTAAAAGCTACTCTACTTTGATTATAACAGTGTAAATAGTGCTTATAGGGTGCGCTTAGGAGCTCGCACACCCTGCGGGCCTTCTAGAAACATTAACATTTTGCTTTAGGTGGCTTTCCCACACGTCAAGTGGAAAACGAATAATTATACTTCACTGAGCACAGGAGTGCCGTGACAATGAGCTTCTTTAGTTTTGGCCAGAGTGCAGAAATTGATGTAGTCTTAAATGACGCTGAAACAAGGAAGAAGGCTGAACACAAGACTGAAGATGGGAAGAAAGACAAATACTTTCTCTTCTACGATGGAGAAACGGTTGGAGGGAAGGTTAACGTGACACTGAAGACCCCAGGGAAGAGGCTGGAGCACCAAGGAATAAAGATCGAGTTTGTTGGTCAAATAGGTAAGATGCAAAACTATCAAATGTAAAGACAATTTCACAAATGCACCAGTTACAATACTTCAAGTCTGTATTAATGTTACTGCACTACTTCCACATCACAAAATATAATTAATTGCTAATTAAGTTAAAATAAATACTTAAAAAAAATATCTAATCTTCTCATTTGCTTCGTAGAGCTGTACTATGACAGAGGAAACCACCATGAGTTTGTGTCTCTTGTGAAAGATCTTGCAAGACCCGGTGAGATTACTCAGTCACAGACCTTTGACTTTGAGTTCACTCATGTTGAAAAACCTTATGAGTCTTACACAGGGCAGAATGTTAAGTTAAGGTGAGTATTAACACTAATTCACTGTTTGTGTCTTCTTATGTTGTTACTGTAGACATTAAACACCGGTTGTGCTTGTCTCCACTTGTAGATACTTTCTTCGGGCCACAGTGATCAGAAGACTGAATGACATCAGTAAAGAGATGGATATTGTAGTCCACACTTTGAGTACATACCCTGAACTAAACTCCTCGATTAAGATGGAAGTTGGTATTGAGGACTGCCTTCACATTGAGTTTGAGTATAATAAATCAAAGTAAGTACTAAATACACAGTGTTATCCTCTAATAACTAAAGAACTAAAACTACTGCTCTTCTCTCCCATGGCGTTTACTTTCAGGTACCATCTTAAAGATGTAATTGTGGGTAAAATCTATTTCTTGTTGGTGAGGATTAAAATAAAGCACATGGAGATTGATATCATCAAGCGTGAGACCACTGGAACGGGTCCCAGTGTGTACCATGAAAACGACACCATCGCTAAGTATGAGATCATGGATGGTGCACCAGTCAGGGGTAAACCACACAGATTTATGCTGCTTTATCATCCTACCGTGTTATGATATTGTTGAGGTACTAATGGGTCTTGATCTATTTTTGTTTTAGGTGAATCCATCCCAATCAGATTGTTTCTGGCTGGCTATGATCTCACTCCCACCATGAGAGACATCAACAAGAAATTCTCTGTTCGATACTATCTTAACCTGGTTCTGATCGATGAAGAAGAAAGAAGATACTTCAAACAGCAGGTATAGACTCTATTTAAATGTTCTAATTATATCGGCGAAAACAGCGTGTCGCCGATATTATGGAATCACGTCGGTGCGCGTCCGCGTCCGCGTCCGCAGATCCTAGCTGTGAACGCGATAACTCAAAAACGAATTGCC
>JAVQKC010095867.1:0-12409 GCA_036025475.1 Philypnodon macrostomus | reverse complement strand
GAGCTCTGTGTTGTAGTGACCTAATTACCGATAGTTTGTGGTCTAGTGGGTGATGTGAATCAAAGTTGAGATATTGGTCCGTATGTGTGGGTTTCCTGTAAACCTCCACTTGCAGTGTTAATCCTTCTCCAATGACTACAGCACAGTCTAGAAAAGCAAGGCGGTTCTCAGCAGCATCTTCACGTGTGAACTGAACAGATAAACTCTGTTGCATCTTCTCCTTGTCTGTATAAGGATTATTTTGGATAGAAATTCCATCACCTCAGCAGCTGAACTCTCCCAATCTCTTTTATCACATTCCATGTCTTGGCAGTAAACCAGCTAGCTCGACGTTTTGGATATGGGTACGCGTCTCATTCTTTGAATATTAGGACATTAATATTGCCTTTAACCAATAGCTGTTCAGGACGGGGCTGTGACTTCATCGTTTTCAGGTCATTGATACCTTCCTTTTCAGCAGAACCATCTCACTCTCTCCAAGCAGTAGAGCCATCTCAATCTTGTCTTGTCAAAAAATGAGAGCCACATATTTCTATCTCGACGTTTTGGATAAGGATTTTCTCAAACTGTAGAGGAAGCTCCATAGAGGAAGACTGAGATCAATGTGATTATAGTGATAATAATTTAACTTAATAATGTAATAACATACTGTAATACTTTTGTTCCACAATGGTCAATTTAGAATTATTTTGTGAAATTCTAGTTAAAATCTTAGCAAATGACCGTGTGCTCCAAATCATCCCATAATGGATTTGTTTACTCATTTTCCCATTTCTGTTTGCACCAAGACACTGAATTAAGTTAGTCTTCAATTGTGCAGTGTAACCGGGCTCCAATTCTAACTGAGAGACTGGGAATAACAAGAAGAAGAGGTGTATTACAATGTTTCCCACAGTCCCCAGTTTATGCTTTATTGATTTTATCCAATTTCATTGTACAAGTTGTAAAACTGCTTTGATGAATGGTTCTTTGTTCCTTGTGTAGACAGACATGCACCTCTGGAGAATATACATGGAAATGTTATTCTATATCCATATTACCAAGAGAAAAAATAGATTTGCTTTGCTGCGGGCCAATTGTTTTCCAAGTCAAACAATGCGCCACCACCCATCGACATGTGACACCCCATCTAATTTACAACCATTAAATACTGTCTAAAAAAAGGAATACAATGATCTAAGACCCGCTTATCAGATGTGCCAAAGTTTTGTGCTTGTTAAGATGTTATCACACACAGACTTCACTAAAACACTAACATCGCCACAAACAAGCGAGTTTCCACTGACACTCCAGAACACCAGCCTCTCACCAGAGTCATTATCGCATCCAAATGGCTAATCTGGTCATTGATGCTAACTACAGGTGTGGGCCGGTTTTAATCACTCCCTCAGATAATTTATTTTGCTCTACTCATTGACCAGTTCCCACAGAACTGACAAAGTCTTTGGATGAGGGACGCAATGTCTTTTAAACAAAAACTGTGTCCAGAAGCCTTTTAGAGAGAACAATATGACTGCATAGGCCCACTTGAAGCCAGTTCTGTTGGTTAAGCAAGTGCCCTACCCAACAACTAACTTTGCTACTGATACAATTCTCGCGTGCCCAAAATAAATTAAAGAACAAAAACTGAATGTTTTTTTCCGATGAATGCATCTACAATCACTACTCCAAGAGATGAATAATGATACTTTTGTTGATCTGTCATAACTTTAGTCACAGAAGCAATGAGGAACTGAAAACTGGTCGCTCTTTCAACAACTTTGGCTTCATAGTGACTTAGTAAGTAATAACCAAAATTACAAGTGAACACAACAGCTTTTCTCAACACGTCATTCCTCAGATCTTTTAGCGCACAAACATGAAAACCGCTAGCATTAATGACGTCCTAAGAAGTCCCAATATGTGATAAATCATTGTACGCTAGCAGTGTTGCATTCACTTATCTGTCCCAAACAGCACAGCCTTATCATTCCTTTTTAATTGCCTCTGAACAAAGTCATTGCTTGGTGTGTGTGAAAACAGTAAGCTCTGAGTATCTTTTAAAGGAGCCTTGTTTTGCTAATGTTCTTGTTATGCTAATGTGACTTCTTTTAGCTTTCTTCCACATTGTAATGTTTTCTTTTCCAAAACACAGACTGAATCATTGAGGTATGTTTGTGTTATCCTGCATGCTGAGGAGCTGATATTCTCAGGAGCTGAAACCTTTCTATGTAAATTGGTCCAGATTTACTCTCTTCAAAAAAAGAGACTTGTTGCAGCAACATTTTTACCAATCTTGAAATATGGAGACATTATGTATATGAATGCTCCTACACAGACTGCAACTGTTCTATCATGGTCTATCATGCCTCCCTTCCATTTATTTATATATTTAAAGTCCTAACACACCACTGTGAGCTGTATGCACGAGTTGGCTTGTACATGTTCATATATAAATGTATTTTGAGTCTGGTCCTTTCATATCTCTGTACATACATTTAACAGAAAACTGATGGACAGTACTCTCTCCGATCTATATTCATGATCTGTTCCTGGTGTTCACACAGAAAGTGGGGAAAAAGCATTTCAATATTCTGCTCTCTTAACTTCGAACATTTTACAAAGCACCTTAGAGTTAAGAGAACTGATCCCGATATCCCAGTGTAAAACCATTGTGTCACCATTTTTAGTCTTTTTTGACTGATTGTTAATGATGATTTGAACTGTTGTGTTGTTATTTAAGTGCCTTATTGGGCTGTGGTCTTGGCCAGGACTCCCTTGAAAAAGAGATTTGTAATCTCAGTGGGACATTCCTGGTTAAATAAAAAAATAAATAAATAAATAAAAAGATAATCCATTGTTTGCATTGGCTGAAATAATGAAGTGGGCGTGGTCAGTGGAGGTAAAGGCGTGTACACTGATCATGGCTTAGTCCTAGTTTAGACATGATTTAGTCCCATAGTTTTGGCGCAGTTTAATCCTGTTTAATCAAGGTTTAAACTTGAATTATTCCTGGTTCAGTTCTGGTTTCAGTCCAAGTTATGTCTTTGCTGGGTGTGTGCAACCAAATATTGCTCGGAATAAGTGGAAAATGCTCATCCTACTGTGAAAGTGGTTGTTATGATGGCACAAAACGCTCCAAAATCCATGACAGCTCTCAGATGACAGCGGAGAACACAGTGCAACAATGTCCATCAATATGTCCGTCAATATGTCTTCAACTGTATTTTCTGCTGTGTCCAAAACACGTCAAGATTGTGTCTCAAGTCAACCTGCCAAGGGAGCTGTTTTATTGGCTGTTGCTGAGGATTACTCTATTGACCAGTATCTGTTTACACTGATTGTTCCAATAAGGTAATTTGTGTTAATAGTACCCAAGTGGAGCACTCATTAAAAGCTAATTTTATCCGTATTTTTTGATAGGGTTCCACACTTACATAACACATGCCTTATATTATTCACCAGTTATGTGTGCACTTACCACAGTTGCATATATGCTGTATTGTGTTTTGTGTTAGCTGGGCCCTGAGGCCAGTTCAGTTGCTTATCTCCCAAGGCCAACCAATAAAGTCATGAGACCCTGCAGGAGGCAGGACTAGTGGGTTTGTTATCGTTTCCATGGAGCGCCTTCAGCAGATGATGTCACTGCCCCAGCCGAAGTGATGAGGACGCCCTCATCCAGAAGGACGTGTTTTAATAAAACCAGGTAGATTTGTCTGTTTTCTGGTCTGCCTTAGAGAGGGTTGTTAATATAAGACTAGATACAGTTCTTGAATAGACTAATCGCTTAACATCATATGCTTTAGATAAAAAGAATGCAGTTGGTGTGTGTTCATTGACTTAACAAAAGCATTCGATACTATAAATCATATGGGATTAGGGGTCTGGCACTACAGTGGGTGAGAAATGATCAACAGGAAACAGTTTGTGAAGATGGGAGAACACCAGTCAAGATCTTTGGACATAGTGTGTGGCCTGGCGCAAAGATCAGTGCTTGGGCCAAAATTCTTTAATATTTACATAAAACTTTACATGTGCAGACAACACTAATATATTTGGATCTGGTGATAATTTACAGCAACTTTTAGACACCATCACCTCTGAATTTAATAACACTAATAACTAGTTTGAGAAAAATAATCTATCCTTAAACCTAAACAAAACTAAAATTATGATATTTGATAATAAAAAAATCAAAATGAATTATTTTCAAATAGAATATTGTGCGTAATCATTCGCAAGCTAAATCTTTCATTGTCTCAATTTAATTAAGTCAATCAGTCCAACTAGAAATTGTGTGTTTTCAACTCCAATGGATTATTTTACATTGAAGCAAATACAATCTAGATGGTGTGGAAGCTCATCAACTTTTTCAACAACTTTGCCACCATGCCCCCCCACAATAATATTTTAGCAGTATTTTAAATTAAATAAATCATGGGTGGCTGGTTCAGTGATTTATAGGAATATATCCAAATGAAATTCGAAGGACTAATATATACAACTGGTGAATGAATAAACTAGCAATGAATGCAAACAATGAATGAATGTATAATGTTAATATACTATGTGAGCTGGTGACTGTAATTTGTCCTTGATGAGCGTGGGTGGCTATTTCAGATAACAGAAAGCTCAGATTACAGTTTTTTTTTTTTTCAGGTCTGCATCAATTCGATTTCTGAACATACAGCAGCCACAAGCGCTACTTAATAAAGTGATCAGTGAGTGTACGTTTTTATGTCAATCTTACAAGCATTTTCCCTATAATGGCAAGAAAACACCCATCTCAGTTTAGTGGTATGGGCTTTCATTGGTGGCATCGACTTTGCAGCATGTTCCTGGAATCACGCTAGTTCTGAACTAAGTGGAAAACACCCTTGGCCATAGAGCTGTGATATTACAGTGCCTTTTCACAAGATCATGATAAATGAAAGTGTTTGGGGAAATAAAATCAGCTCCCTCTAGGCCTTACTGCCCCGCCCTGCTCCCCACCCATCTCTCAATTCTGTACGCTCCTTCCATCTCTAATACACGTATAGTGTGCCTTAAATGGAGCACATTTCACAGGGCATCCCAGCAAATACCAGTTCAAATTGGACCAAATTAGAAAAAGGTATGGGAGCCAGGTTTCCAAGATGGGATTGTGCTCACCAATAGAAGCGTAACAGCAGGTTTGAAATGGATAAACGAGTTGACTCCAGGGAGGTCCGGGGTAAGTGACCTTGAGTTAATGCAGCTACAGGGAGCGCAAACAAACTCAACTGAGGGTAGAAGCACAAGGGGCTAGAAGTCTGTGGTTTTACAATATAAGAAACATAATTTTATTTTCATCTACGACAGAATTATGATGTCCACTACACTTTCTCATGTCCCAATCTGAACGCATCCCTCAAGAACAACATAGTGACTTTTATTCAAAGTCAAGTTGAAATCCCTGCAGCAAAAGGCCACCATAAACATGTGGAGTGGGCGAGTAGGTCATGCAGTAAACAACATCAAGCAGCAACTCTTTTGTGATCAAGTAGTAGATTTTGTAGTTTGTCTTATTCATAAACAGGCACATATAATCTCTGGTTAGACAGGATTTTTCTCAAATACAATAACAAAGAATGCATAAAAAATGGCATAACTGTAAAATAATCTTGAATATCTATGGATAATATATATAGATATATCAAGTTAAAACTTTTCCTGTAGATTACTGACATAAACGTAAGAAGAAAATATATTGCAGGTTTTCTGTCATTTCATGTTTTCATGTGGGAATTATCCATTTTGTGTGTGAAAATTACCAAAAATGCATACCTTTCCAGAAAAAAAGTTCTCAGTGATAGATGGAACAAGGTTTAAAAATGATTGGTTCTTATTACATCACATATTAGATGCAAAACAATGTACAGAGGGAATTTAGGATATCTTTTTGAGTTATGTATAAATCTGTAAAACATCAGCTTTCACCATGTTTTCCTGTAATAGTAATCTAATTTCAACTAATCCTTCTGTAAATAGTTTAAAAATTTAGTTAACTGAAAAATGCAGTCCGTGTAGGTGCTACTTTAAGTATAGACCATTGGGTCAGTGAAAGGAAAAACACATTTTTGAGAAAAAGGTCTTTGAAATTAGCATTTACCATATAAGTCTATGATGCAGGTTAAATACATGCTATGATATAAACACTTCAAGGAGTGAACATTTTCATTGTTTTCAGGTTTCAGCTCTGTTAAGGGACCAAAATCCCAAAATGAAAAAATAAATAAAAAAGTTTTACCTATAATGTCTTGCCTTAAACATACAATGCCCTTTAACGCCTGAAACACAAATCTGACATCTGCATTTACTAATGACTGGAATACACTAGTGTAAGCAGTGGGGGCTTACTGTAGAACTTTGAAATACTTGATACAGTTGAGACTAAGCTAGCATAAATGACAGCTCTGGTGTGTAACTGATGTGAAAATAACAGGCAATACTAGGTACAATCACTTGACGAACAACCATTCATGGAAGAAAGTGTTCCACTATAAAAGCTCGTAATAAAAGCCTTTTTTGTCCTTCCTTCAGATGTGCGAAAGATTGCACAATATTTTTTAATACCACAGCCACATATAACTGTTCAAATCCACTTAAATCCCTCAAGTCCTGGCTACTGTAAACACATGTTGTTACAGTCTATTGGCAGCACCAGCAGTGACGACTCTGACAACTTCTCTGGTCTGCCTCTGCTCAAAAACAACTGTCTGCAGCTCATCACACTGGCATGCAGCTGAGTGAAAAGAAATCCAGGTGTCTGAGCTGAAACATATCAAATATTTTCAGTTTGGACAGTGTGTGTAGAAATTGTATTCCTGAGTGTTGGTTTGAGGGCTCAGGTGGAGTACACCCCTGACGATAGCCAGTTAGATACAGGGCTGACACAGTGAAAGATTATTTACTGTCATGTTTATTCACCGATATTCCTAACACATGCATGTCTTTGGGCAGTAAGATGAGAAAACCCTTGGCAAAAAAGGGAGGTCATGCAGACTTCACTAAGAAAGTCTGCTTTCTAAGCCAACCCAGGGATCACAACCTCTTTGCTGGAAGACTGCCCAAAAAATAAATGATCCATCATCATACACCAGGCCTCGTCAATCAATCAGTCAGTGATCTAATGCCTTAATTGACATAATAGCATTGTTTTTCATAACTGATAAATGTACTCCAGCCACAGAAAAAACTGCAGCAGGAAGAACATCCAGCATAAAACCTACCAAACTATAAGACAAAATGAACATTGAGATCAGTACACACTAGAAGGCCGATGATTTACTGTGGCACAACCAAAATGGAAAGGCCGAAAGGAAAGAAGTTCTCTGCTTAACTATACATTTTTACTCGACTTAACTTTTCATCAAACATTGTGGTCATCTCGAGAAATAATGCATCGGTTTTATATAGCACTTTTCTCAACACTCAAAGACGCTTTACCGACTGCATTATTCATTCACTCCTCAGTCACACCCAGTGGTGGTAAGCTAGTGTAGCCACAGCTGATCCTGGGGCACACTGACAGAAGCACCTACGGCCCCTCCCACCACCACCAAACACCAATCGCTCAACCACATTCATTCATGGGCAATGTGGGTTAAGTGTCTTGCCCAGGAACACAACGTCAGTATGGGCTCTGGCGGGGATTCAAACCAGCGACCCACTAGTTGCAGGGCAAACATCTACCCATTGTCCCACTACCGCCCAAAAATGCATTTAAATACATGAATATATGCTTTTTTTCAAAATGTAAATGCACCATAACATAATTTCCATGATAGCACACTTGTGTGCATAGCAAGAGGAGTAGAGGTGGAGACAGCCATTACATTTCATGAAGATGTCAAAAAAATCAATAAAGTGGCACCATGCGATGATGGGGAAAGGTAAACATAATTTATTTTTATCACCTATCAAGTGGCTTGTCATATTTTCCTGGATACAAAGTTGTAAAAATCGGTCGGTGGTAAATTGAGTCATGTGATTGATGAGTAAACATAGCCTGAAAGTAAACAGTGCTAATGCTGCACCCACCAATCAATTCTTATTTCATGGGATGGGTGGAACAGCCGGCAGTGTAAAGTTATAGTATCTTATAATCAAACTGACATCACCATCAAGATTGTGAATCTGTTGACAAGGAATTTGTATTGTAGTGTGGTTCAGTCAACTATGTCCAAAAGTTGTTGAAACAATTGTATGACCGACTGTATCTCTTGACTCCATCTAGTGGCAGAAACTGCAATAATTTATTAATGAGTAATGTATTAAAAATGGATACAATAAAACAGATATATAAATTAAGAGCGTGAGGTAAATTAGACAAGAATTGGTCACTGATCGTTTGAACAGAATGTTGCTCTGGTCTCCATCTAGAAGCAGAATGTGTAAGAGAAGGAAGCTTGAAGTGTAATTTGTTTTAACATTATAAGACAACAGACTGTGTGACTAGATAGAGCAGTGAAGCCCGCGTGACCCCATGAATATTATAAGTAAAATTTTTGCACAATTTTGGGATTTTTTACTTATTAATTTTTAAGACTTTTTGAAAAAAATTTCATGATGTGAAACTAGAGAATAAACACCACTCAATCTGACCATTGTGCCGACAGTTGTAGGTGTCCGGACAGCCGAGCACCAGGCGTTTCTTTTTTGGGTCGCAGGGGATTTTCTCTCTGCAGTACCACCGAGTGACCACTGTACGCATATTGGCATCAAGGCAGAGGGGGCGATGTCTTATCTTGATATTATAATAGATCCCTGACTTGAATGGATACTAGCTTGTGGAATGTCAGAATTGCAGGAAGCTATTTGATTGCTACGGGTAAATAGTGAAACTCAAAGTCTAAGGTTTTGTAATGTTTGACCGTATTACTTTTCTACCTGAATTTGGAACTCATACTAATACATGTAAGATGAAGACAGTGACCTACTTGTGCTCCTTTAAGAAAGTTCCAGGTAACTTTTTAACTGGTTCACATATTGTCTTCCTGGGGCTACAAAGTGCTCTGATTTGGTTATTCATTTTAAAAGTAGTAAAATGCATGTGCTTCACCTTCCCAATGTTCTCAATCGATTGGTCCTCTGTTCCATTTTTTCCATAGTGATTAAAAACGTGTGCGCAAAATGTCAATTCCTATTAGGGTACAACTAAATGTGAACGCTGACGTATTTTGGATTAAAACTTCATGTATCCCGCAGAGAAATGTCACAAAGTGTGTCAAAATGATGGATTGATGGGAGCACGTCCTCCACCTGGAGCTCGTGAGTGACTTGACATTTTCAGCCGTGTCTGAAGTTTTTATATTTAAGACTAAAACCCGACTTTGACAGAAGGTACGTTTCCTGACATTAAGTCGACTCACTTTTCATGGCTCCGGTTTGAAATGGTTTCATTTTTTAGGATTTTGCATAGCTTTGTCAATTCAATTGTAGGTAAAATGCAGGTAATTTTGGTGGTTACAATGATTTTACAGGTGTTGAAAATTGAGGAAGCAGTGTAAATTGGGGGAAAATGGAAATTGCTTGGCATAAATAAGCATAAATTAGCAGCCGCTACGCTAATTTAGGCCATGCAGATAGCAAATTACAGATTATGCACATTTTACAATACCTTTTTTTCTCTTTCTCAATAAAATGAGATAATCTATGGGAAAAATCTATCATAGTGTGATAAATAGCCTACATGATTTTGCTATGGAAAAATGCTTTTTCAAAATACTTGGGCACCGACCAAGAGGACGTCCCACGCCAACATATGTGGATGTGTGTGCTGTGCAGAGCTGGCGGGACGTATAGAGGACCGAAAAGAATGGCCTCTCCGTTGGCAAACCCGCCTGATGACGGTTGCTGGTAGAGCTACAGGGGATATACAAATCTTACCACACATCTGACCTTAAAATCTGGGCTTTGCCAAATGTCACCCTGACTTTTTCCTTGATTTCCTGATGCTATAGTGTCCTGTCTAACAAAGCCTAAAATAACAAAAAATATATATATTTTGGTTTTAGTCGTGGGACCTGGTGTACTCCTGTTTTTTATACCGGGTATAGACTTTTAGTTTAGTCCTGGAGTGGACCTGGTTTAGTCCTAGTTTAGAACTGACTATTGGTGTGGACTTGGTTTAGTCCTAGAGTGTACCTGGTTTACTCCTAGTTTTAGACCTGTTTTTACTCCTAGTTTTAGACCTGATTTAGACCTAGTTGAGACCTGGTTTAGTACTAGTGTGGACATGGTTTAGACTTAGTTTAGACCTGGCGTGGTCCTGTTTTTAGTCTCTTTTTAGTCGTTGTTTAGTCTACATATCTGTTCATTAAGATTGGATTTTTGGAGACTGTAATGGACGTAGGCAGGCACCAAGAGGCCAAATGTTAATTGCCTGCTATATTCGACTAATTCTATCCTATTTCATTAATCACCATAATATTCTGCTCTCTTAATTTAAAAGCCATGTCTATTATTAGTGGCACAAATACCAAATCAGCAAAATGAAAGGCTCAGGAACCCACAAGAGAAGCAGAGTTTGGCAGTTCTGGTTTTGGAAGGATATTTGGAGTGGTTGGATGGGTGCCCCGGCGCTGACCGACTGGCCGCAGACGAGTGTTTGGTCTGCCCGCTCTGGAGCCAGCCCCGCGCCATTGGAAGCTGCTCCGGTGGAGACGGGTCTGGCTGGAGACCTCCATGTGGGTGGATATGTGTATGTTCGCGACAGGCTTCACTGGCAGCGAAGGAAATATCACAGGACTTAACTGTCTGTGCCACTTGGAAAATTCTGTGGAAGACTTTTGGGCTAAGCCAGAAAGAAATCATGTTAGATAAATGTTGTGTCATAGGTCTAAAGAGTTCAGAAGTGATTTTGTTTTTTTTGGTATGCAGTTTGGTGATTTGTAACTTTAACAAAAAGCCATATGACAACAGCTGTTAATGGCTGAAGCAAACTCAACCAGAAGTTACATCATAATAATAAAGAATGAACGAGTCAGAGCTGAGTCAATTTCTGTATGGCAATTCAAATTACAAAATTGGTAAGTCACAGGAGTTTTTACACAATTTGACATAGGTTGGAGTGGTCTTTTGTTTTATAGCGGCTTGAGCCTTCCATCCTGCTATAGATCATCAGATGCCAATACAAAGAGGATGGTCACTTGCATCGATCAGCTAGTCTTTGTCCATATTTTGCATTTTTCATTTTTATTTCCAACATCACAACTACATGCCTACAAAAAAACACAACATTTTTGTGCCGGAAGCCATTCTCCCGTTAGCATCTGTGCTGCCATCCTCTGCCAGGGAGGCACTTGTCTGGTCTGGTTACTGCGGTGACAGTGTTAGCAGGCCTGACTCCACCCTGCTGCCTTCTCTGATCCAAATATTCCAAATCCATTTCTCCACAGAACATCACGCGTTGGCATGTCTCTCATACGCAGTGACTGATGCCTCCCCGGAGAGGCTCGCACAGGGGGTGGAAGTGTTTTATCTAGGCTTAGCTTCCTCCGGGACAAGTCCTGCTAATCATCCGTAATCATACAGTGTCAACACGCAACACTGGCACTTGCTAGGCTCACCCAAAATAACGTGTTTCTCCCCGTGTCAGCTTCCTCGTGCAGTTTCCAACCACTGCATGACCATTTTTAATATGGAGCCAACTACACACATTGTCATTTGTGGTTTGTATATTCTGGAAAGAAATGGAAATGTATTTAGTTATAACATGCCAAGGAAGCAATTTTTTTTTAGCTTATGCCTGTGTCTTGGTTGCACATAGAGAGTATGAATTCTTCTTTATTATGATTTACTCTAAATTAGTAAAAATGCTTGCCAGATAATATAGCATTTGGGACCATGATGTACGCTGTTACGCATTTTCAATTTTGTAAGCTCTTTTTTACATATTAATATTATTAATTATTAATACATTGGCTAAACAAGAGATATTATGGAATCAGGTCCGTCCACATGCACGTCCGCAGATCCTACATGTAAACGCGATAACGCAAAAAACGAATTGCAGGATCACTTTCAAATTTTATACACAGGTACGCCATTCCAAGACGCCAAACTCAATTGATTTTGGTACTTCTACAATGAATAATAATTGATTAATTAACTAATTAATGCCCTGAAACACTTTAATTAAGCCATTAATCCTGATGAACATGAACAAAATCTCATAAATTTTGGCACAGTGATCCGGGCTAGTGTATGTTTAATGTACATAGGCACATTACAGAGGTCAAATAAAGAATGTCTCAATAGTGTCCCCATGATTTTGACCCCTATTGGACTCTGGACACACTTACTTTGGCAGAGAGCAATGAAACTTGGTACAGTGATTCTCCACAGTGTACCCAACATAAAATATTATTATGGCCCCGCCCTACAACAAACAGGAAGTCGGCCATTT